>DVQM01001486.1:0-11923 GCA_018231645.1 Heliconius ricini | reverse complement strand
TTATAAATATCAAATATCAACATTGGTCGTATTTTTTAATTCAAAACAATCAAATATCCTAATAGAAATTACATTTAATGTAGTAAAAAAATCATATTAGAAGTAAATATAATTGTCAGTCAATTCTGTACATTAGATCCAAAATCATGCACTTTAAGCGAGCGAAGCCGTGGGCGGGCCGCTAGTGTCTAAATAAATCATAAAGATATTTATAAGAATAAAATATTGGCAAAGTATTAGAAATGCCTTTATCTGACATTTGGCTATAAACGCGACGATTGTGGATTCGATCCCCAGACGGGACATGACTATGATGACTATGACTAATTATTTTGATGTCTCCACTATTGTAAGGCTAAGAAAGGCGTTGGATGCCGTTTCGTTCCGCCCAACGCGCAATGTCTAGAAAATTTGGTAGGAAGTCGGGAATATAATGTCTAAACACTAGGTCCCCACTACCAATGCTGGTATATGCGGAAAGCTGAAAAAAAGAAAAGAAAAAAACCTATCTAACGTGCGCTTTGTACAATCAGTAAATTTGATTTGTTCGATCACAAACATTTTAACGCATTTTATTCCTACGTTTCACGTTTTATTTGTTTAATCTCGTAAACATAATCATAAATCATATTTCAAACCGCGGCGTTGAGTTCCGCCACTCAGCACGTAATGCTACCAGAAATCGGCGGTGTCGAGGCAAAGACTCGACACCAGAGCGAAGAAATGAAAATATAAATGTAAATAAATATTTCACTTCCTCGAGCGGAGATCGAACCCACAACCAGTCGATTCACACATTTGAGTCACACTTTGTGCCCCTGCGCCCAGACCGGCCTCAAAGACGAGTAGTTAGTACAACAGTAGTTGCAGGCAACGACTAGTATATTTCATTGCTCAATAACCTATTTAGACCATAACCCTTCGTTCTAGGTGAAACCGTATGAAATACGTCAAAAGCTAATTACCTACACTCGATCTATGCCTGGCGTTCCGCCATACATCATGTTGATTGAAGTCAAGATTATAATAAAAGTGCTGTTTCTTGAACAGTATTTTTTCTAATTGATATTTCAGGCCGTATAAAATTCAGTGGTTATTGAGTCGATTCCCGCTTTTGAATTGTTTACGAGGATGTTGTCTGATTGATACTCAGGAAAACGGAAGTTTCTTAATTAAGGAATGGAAAAAGTCTCTCTAGTAAAAGAATAAAGCGTGGCATTGATATCTCACCAAAATATACACGCAGATAGATAATAAATCAGATCAGAATCAGGCAGATAGATAAAATGTGTGGAAAATAGGAAATGGAGTGTCTTAACATAGCGCGGGATATAGCTTCAACTTCACGCTGTATCACGCTTTACACGATCTAACCTAGTGTTAAGACACTCCATTCTTTAGTCGAGCATAATCTCAAAACATTGCATGTTGAGTGACGGAACTCAACGCCGTCTTATTACCAGAGCGAGGACATGTAAATATTTAAATATATTTATTGCCCCGAGAGAGAATCGAACTCACAAATCAAGTTTACAGTCACGCGCTTATTATACGCGAAGCTAAAAAAGTTAACAACGAACCCACAACCTCCGCACATGCAATATCATAATACTAAAACTCATTTCGAATTCGACTATGAATGGCAGAGAAATATTCAGTGACATTTTGAAAGGGAAACAGTACAGCACAATCAGAGCGGACTGAGTCAAAGACACTCGTTAGCAACCTGGAGACACAAAGGTTTAGTAATTAGGTCATTTTCTGGCATCCAAATTGAATATTCCTACATAGTACATACCTATAATATAATATCATATTATACTATCTTTTACCAGCGTCTTCACCTCCGTTGTCAAATGGAATTAACCTTTCGAATAGTATAGTCTAAACAGTCGTTTATGAGATTACCACGTTCAATCAAACAAAGCCTTCAGCTTAATATTAGGGTAGATCCTATTTACGTACATGTACAAGTAAATATGATAATTGTAAGTTCGATTTCTTCGATGGAGAGTAAAATAATATTTTTTTCTATATTAAAGTTGAATTCTCACTCTTAAATTGGGAATGTCGATGGCAAGTAGATAACAGTGTCTTGACATTCTTTATCTACCCTACTATAATATGTGCGGTAAAACGTGAATTGGAATATATATGTGTAATTATGAAAATGTTTATGTATATTAAAAAGGAAATAATATATTTCTTTGCTGGGATTTGAATCTATAAACATAATAAAAATAATTATAAAAGTAATTAATTGGTGATTTGTTAACAAGTGAAGGAAACGACAGATTGTTTTAAAATGTAAAAAAACCATTTGAGTTAGTTAAAATAAAGCACGGCGTTATATTCTGTCATGGAATGGCCAAAATAACGGAAAACGAGGAAAACGCAATATTCTCGACATTGCGTTAGAGTGGCGGAACTCGACATCGCACTTTATCTTGCCATTGCTGGGATTTCCCAACTAATTAATACCCTAGATTGGAGATGAGCTAGTGACTCTATGTGGAAATCCAAAGGAAGCCAACACTGAGCGTCGACTACAATACGATACGCCGATTGGGCTCGAGCGAGCAATTGAACTTAATTACAGCATCGGTATTTGCTAGTTAGCGTCCAAATGCACTACAATTTTTACGATTTCACATCTCTAATTAAATATATTTCGAGGTAAAATATATAGTGTTATATATTTTAATATACATAGCTAATTCTTCTGCTTTTTCTTCCACAAATGAATTTAAATAACCTACATTTATTTCTGTTTTTTTTTTTATATTCGTAGTATATTTTTTTATATTCCTCAAGCGTAGTACACATCCCATGTCCAAAATATACATTTTCATGCTGTAGACTACAATTTTTGCTGCACTTTCTTCTACAAATGACAAAAATATTGCAGTTATAAACAATTAAAATTAATAAACTCGGTCAAGTACTATTCAAATCTCGATAACATTATCATAAGAGATCAGTTAGTATGACAAGCATTTTTACTGTCATGTCTGAATGTTTTCAAAGCTTTAAGTTTCTTAGCTTCACGCTGTATTCCACGATTGGCAGGGTACGCAAAGGGAACCTGGAAGTTACTTAGTAGTATGGCACTTCATTGCCACTAGGACACTTCCGTTCCCGGTTCCCAGTTTCCACCGAATTTTGGAGGCGCTGCATGTTTGGTACAAGATTCGGGAAAATGAATTGTATTATTAATTTACCTGTTCTTGCTTGAGCAAGCGAATTGTCTTAGTTGCTCTAGTTAATTGGTTACTTAATTCTCCCTGACGGTACTGCTGTAGATAAAAATTGTTATGGATTCTTTTCTGCTGTCCATATTACATGATAATTTTGCAATAAAAATATGAATGCAATGTTCTTGTCAAAAAGCCTTAAGCGACAAAAGTTTTTATAACACTTTTGATCTTTTAAATGGTAAATTATCGTAAATAGATTTCCAAGTGACGCCAGTTCAAATCCAGCTAAGTTCCAAGTTTATGCGATTTTTAAACATTAAATAAAAGTCTTTTTTATGTAGGTACATAAAAAAATATTCTGTCAAAATTTAAAGCGTCTCTTACATTTTAATAGGCTACTCCGTGAGGACGGACTAGATTCTAATAATAGCGACTCGTTAGTTCCCTTCGTCTTTAGAATGATAAAATGGTGAAACTTTCAAGTTTCTCGTACTATCGTGGCACAAAGTCTGAACGTGATTCGTTTTAGGTTCGAATTCTATTTCAAAGCGTGATTCCATTTAAGTTAAATTCATTTTTTATTAATGAATTTTAATGAAATGAATTTTACTATTATCACTTCCTCACTCTTCTCGATAGACACAAACAACAAAGTGCGGCGTTTATGTGCGAAATCGACACAAAATAGGGCGGAAACTGGAGAGTGGAATATCTGAAAACTAGGTACGTCTGCTTTCTCTGCTGTACGCGACATATGACTAAATGGTTACTTTTAAGTAACAATATAATCATTTTTAAGCTTTACGTTGTGTACCGCATACAGCAGGGTAATACAGAGGTAAGCTAGGAACATACTTCTAAGACACTTCCATCCCAGTGAAACTTTTTTTTTCGCTTTTTGCCTAACCAGGCTGCTAACCAGCAGAGCGATGAAATGAAAATTTTAAATATTTTACTTCCTGGAGTGGGGACCGAACCTACAACCTCGCATCGCGTTTACAGTTGCAATGTATTCCTGAGCTACCACACCTCTTTTAACATTGAATAATATAATAAAAAAATACAAATAAATAATAATTACAACTGAATAAATTGAATAATAGTCATATTTTTTTTAAACTCTTTTATTTATTTTTTGTAAAATGAATTTATTATTTATGAATATTTTGTAATTGTAACACGCTTTTAAAGAATATTTAAAACTCTGCTTTTATTTAAAGTATTAAGAACGACGACATCCTGTATAATCGTAAATCGTTGTGGAAACTCGCAACACATTTACGAAGTTTTTTATGGAGACTGTGTAAGTAAAATTTGACATTTTTAGGATTCCGTTGTAGGATCACTTCTTTGCCTATCTATTTGTCTCAAAACCATTAATCAAGAATACATAGACCTCTATGTATTCTTGATTAAGTGGAAATTAGTATAATCAAATCAATTTAATATATTCAAGAATATGATCCCCTAAAGCAAAAAAAAAACTAAATCAATGCAATCAAAAAATACAAAGATCTGTAGATATATCGTAGAAAAAATAATTTCAAATTTATATTTATGTTTGTTGTTGTGTTTGTTACAAATATAAGTACGTCGATTTTTATAAGTTGTACTTTTTGTTGACTTAAAATCGTTTTAGTACTGAACCCTCTCTGGGTGAGTCTGATTCGTACTTGACCAGTTTTTTATAACTTTTTACGATTAAAACCTTTTTTGTTCTAGTGTAAAGAGAGTTAAGCGCCATTAAATAAAAATTTTCAAGTGCTTTTAGCTTTTATGTAGTATTTTATTTGTAAAAAAGGTTATGGGTTCAATTCCTCCTCTAACAAAATTAAATATTAAATATTTTAATTTCCCTTTCCGCTTTATTAAAAAGACTAAGCGCGGCGTTGACATCTACCACTGCCTCCAGAATTCAGAAAAAATGGGAAAGCTAAAATAATATTTTATAAACATAAGTAAAAAAAAATAGAAAAGATTTTTTGAATAAAACTATTTTAACTGGAATAATCGCGTACCTTTACACATTTTTGGAAACCCGACGTTTCGAACACTTTGCAGTGGTCCGTGGTCACGGGTCCCGTGATTAATCCGGTTAAAATAGTTTTATTCAAAATGTGAAAATAGTCGTGGAAATCAAAGAACTTATTAAAAGATTTTTTTTACAGCAGTCAAATATATACAGACAAGCCAGGAAGATTTTAGAGCCTAGTTATTTCCTTCTCCAGGCTTAAACAGAACAACCAATAGATTTTTTAGCTTCACACTGTATTCCATAGGGTGGGCAGTAGGGTAGGCAGACAGAACCTGGTAACCTAATGTTGAAATACTATGTTCCTATTCTCACACTTCCGTTCTAAATTTTCCGCTAAATTCAGGAAGCATTACGTGTTGAGTGGTGGAACTCACTTTCGTCGTCAGAGAGACAAAAAATATTACATATTTCATGTCCTCGAGTGGGGATGAGCCCAAAATGTGTCGTTTTTACAGTTGCACGCTAGTGTTAGGTGTCCAGGTTCCCTCTGTGCCTACCCTGCTATGCCCGGGGTGAAGTGAAGGAAAAATAAAAGTATAAACAAACATAAGTAATTAAATATACAAATAGACAAGTATTCGTTTCAATCAATACCTAATTATATAAATATACACATCACAAATATTTTCCTAAAGAGACCTCCGCCAATAAACTTTTACTTTTACACGACATTATAAACTCTGTCAAAAGAGACGTTAAATTTATTTATCGAGGATTCATAAAAGCTCGCTATTACGAGTTCTATTACGGAACCTTGTTCCGTAACAATGAAATAATGTAACGTCAACTTGGTCGTTCAGTAAATTAGAATTTTACGAATATGTACGTAAAATTGGTGTTTTTTTTTAAATATAATTCTCAGTCATTTGCTTATTATATTGATTTTACTTTGGATGTCGTCGTGGCGTTGTGGCACAAGCGTGTACTCTAAAGTAGCTGTTGGTTCGATGTTAGCTCGGGCAATGAATTATTATTTATTAATATTTTAATTTCGTCGCTCTGTTCAAAAGGCAAAGGGCGTCGTTGAGTTCCGCCACTATATACCTCGAAAGTTCATTCAAATCGTACAGTAGATGGAAACAAATGAACCTAAAATGCAATTCTACTTTATTAGAAGATATAGTTCCCTAGATTAGCTTGATCAGATAAACAAATTCTTTATTTAAAATTTATATTTCCATTTCTTCGCTCTGGTGTCGAGGCAAAGGGCGAGGAATTGTGTGTAGCGAGCCCACAACTGTCGTCTTTACAGATATCACCCCTGCGCCACAACGCCCTGCTACATTCGAAAATTTTTGAACAAAAACTAAATTTCTAAGAGACTTTACACAGCGATAAGTTTCCGTAACCCCTAAAGAAACTAAATAGCCGACTCGCTACTTTCGAGCACACATTGCAAATCCCCGCCCAAGATAACTTTATATCTATTTTATTTGCTTTCTCCGCTTCGAGGTCTTGAAATCTTTGTACATAAGAATCTTTTAGCTAGTTTGTTTGAGGAAAATCTGTGAAAATGGTAAGTACCATAGGAATGAAAAGTAGATATCATTCAAGAGGCCGTCAAATTATTCAATTTTTTTACAGAAATTGTTGATTATTGGGTTACTCTCATGTACTACTGTAAAGTTTTATCTAAATCTGTTCTCACAAACTTTTATATTTATAAATTTAGTAGGATGTCGCATTTTTTATATAAAAAAGACGATACCGTCGGGGCTTCGTGGGATAGCGTCTGGTCGTAAATACGACGGTTATGACTTCGAGTCCCATGGGGGAATAAATTATTTACATTTTCCTCCTCTGGTAAGTACTAAGTGCTATGTTGACTTCCGTTACTGAAGGGACTCGTTCTCAACACAAAGTACTTTCTGCTAAGCGTGTTGATTCGGGCTGAAACGTGAAGCAAAGAAACAAAACAAAAAATAGAAAAATGTTCGCGCGAGAATCGAATCCACAACCGTTGTAGACGTCAGATCTTTTCCAATTTCTTATACTAGTGATGTATTAAAAACTGATTTAGGCAACATATTCTAAATGGCCCAGACATTTCTAATTACATTGTTTGATAGGATCTTCACTAGTGATGTCAATCTTCGACAGTTTGAAAATATTTATGACGAAAACGAAACTAATTTTGTGGTTTTGATGATATATTTCAGACTTTACAATATTTAGTGCTATATAAATACATACGCTAAATAAACTAAAGAATTATATAACATGTGGCTTCGCCCACATGCTTAAATAGTTTTTCATTTATTTAGCTTCACGCTGTATCTAGCACATAGCAAGAGAGGCAGAGGAAACTTGGAAACCTAATGTTAAGACACTCTTTTCCCATTAGGATGCTTCTGTTCCTTTCCTGTCAAATTCTGGAGGCATTGTGGATAATTTTATTTTCTAAAGTAGGAAGCAAACCCACAACCTGCCTGACAACTGGTCTCTTTAAGTGAACACATATTCGTAAAAGATTTTTCAATTTAAACCAGTAGTTTCCGAGTTTAATGCGTTTAAATTTTCAGCTTTATAATATTAGTGTGGGAATATACGATTTCAATCATTTTAATCAAAGTTCAACCGTTTCCATTTCCTAACTGACTACACTAACAACCCACTGATGTAACTGATCTACTATACAATGGACCATTTTAAGTAATTTTTCAAGACATCTAATGTCCAAAGTAGTTTCGTAATTTCGTTTATTATAGCAATATTGAAATTTTATAAAGTGATGCAGTTAGAAGATTATCTTGAATAGCGAAGTAAAAATATTTTTTGTGTAAAATGAAAATATAAAGTGTGGATTTGTTTTTATTTATTGAGTAGTTTTTACTTGCAACTCTGTTTACATTAACTTTAAGCCTTATAATGAAAACTCCCGTTTCCGTAGTTATTTCGAAAAGTGCGCTTTTATCGAAATTTTTATGTTATATAACGGAACTTTATGCCGCGCTTTGTCTTGTTACCAGAGCGAGAAATAGAAAATAATTCATTCACTACAATAGAAATCGAATCCACTACTGTTACGTTTAAAGTCCGACGTTGTAATGCTGCGCCATATAAGCTTTTTAATTAATCTTTTTGCAATAAATCTCATCTCATATTGCGATCACAAAATCAAACATTTTCAAACTTCATACAGCGGAGTTCATTGAAACTTTATATTAAAAAATGTTTCTTCACAATTTATAAGCAAAATATATTGAAATTACTTAGTGCTTAACATATTTTTATTAAAATTCTTATAAGAAATAATTAAATAAAAGCAATTTTAATTTTTTTCCCGTATAGCAGGCAGAGTTTCGTAGCGTAAAAACTCTTCATTCTCCTCTTTCTGTGCAACCTTCGTGACATTGTGTGCTGAGTAGCAGAACTTATCTACCTGATAGATGATTTTTTTCAATGTTACGCTGTATCCCGCATATAGCAGGATAAGCAGACGAAACCTAGCGTCCGTTTCCCACTTCCCGCAATTTGTGTTGTTACGTGGCGGAACAGCTCGCACTTTGCCTTGTAACCAGAGCGGGGAAATGACAATATGAAATTATTCATTACTCCAGCTAGCCCCATTCTTCCTTTTCATAGCTCTCTCTTTTTTTACATATCCTAATCTGCTATTTTACCTGCTCCATTCCGCTCCCTTCGGTTTTTCCCATAGTTGGTTTTTGGGGGTGAGATAACAATCGCCCCATTGGAAAACCACTATTCGCCACTAAAATAGTACAAAATATAGTGAGACTGGGTACGGCTAGGGCGTCACCCCAAAACGACACGCGAGCATACCGCCCTACAATTGCAACAAGTGGGCAAGGGCTACCGTGTCAAGTCCAGCAACATCGGACAGGGTTACCGACATATATAGACTTGGTCACCTTCAGGTAGAAACAGTGTAGCGGTAGTGCTTTCTGAAGATCTTTAGAATAGGCTTCGAAGGAGGATTGCTCTGACCGCTCGATGCGTGTAAAGGTACTGACTGAGGACGTTACCACAATATTAATCAGTGTCTATGCTCTGCCCTGCTCTGTAAATGGTTCCCAATTTCGGTACAAATTTTGAGATAGAGAATATGAAATAAAAATAATCAATTCTTCTAATTATTAATTATTCATATTGAATCCACAACTATCTCGTTTTCATTTATACGCAAGTCTGTGCTGCTGCGCCCTAATATAAAAATATATTTTTTTTATTTTTTTTCAAACATTTAGATAATTCTATTCTAAATTATTTTAGAAAGTTTGGCGGCGCTAATTACACTTGTTTCTTTTAAATGGAAAGCTCCTAATTACTTCGGTAATGAGGATAGTTGGCTGTGTTTTTATTCATTTTATTTCTTAGCTTCTTGCTATATCCCGCGTATAGCAGAGTAGGCATAAAGAACATAGTGCTAAAATATTTTTTTCCCCACATACCGCCGAATTTTCGAGAAATTGCGTGTAGATGATGGAGTGATGGAACTCAACACAGTTTTTGTCTTATTACTAGTAGAGAGCGAAATATAAAAATAAATTTGTTTCGCTGAATGGGAATCGAACCCACAACCAAAGCGTTTAAAATCCAACGCTGTGCCATATAACACAATTGTACAATAAAGATTTTAACTTTATTTTACCGATCCATTAACCACAGATTTTTCCACTTTACGCTTAAATACAATTTCATTGGATAACAGTGTGCAAATTATGACAGGCCCTCAATAATATTGAATTTTCGCGATTTTCGACGATGTAATTATCGTCTTTACGTAAGCCGATGTGTGATTGTAATAACATTTTGATTCTGGCATTTATTATGGTAATGGCTATTATGTGTACAGCTTACTATTAAAAAGAAAAAGATAAGCTCACGTTTTTTATAGCATAGCAGAACAGGCAGAGGGAACCCAACGTTTATTTCTCCGTTCTCTACTCCCCGGCTCAATTTTCTTCCCTACTTTTTTATTTATTTAAGCCACAAACAGGAAAAGGACTTAACCCACAAACATTTGAAAATAAAACAACTGACAGAGTCCAAAACTAGAAGTAATATATATATAGTACTCTCATGCTAAAGGCATGTAAAGAGAACACGTAGTTTCCTTCCGGTCACGTCAAATTATCCCAGGGACTCCCATGGGACTATAAAAAGTGAATGACAGATGAATCTACCATCGTTGACTATGGGAAATCATCAATGTACGAGAGAACTAACTTGGGTAATCTTCTTTGATTTTTTTGGATTTTTATAACTCTTAGAAGGAATCCGCTTTGGTAACGAGGCAAAGCGCAGCGATGAATTCCGCCATTCAACATGCAATTTCTCGAGCTGACGGAAAGTGAGGAACGGAAGTGTCTAACGGAGCGGAGTCTCTTAACACTAGGCTCCTAGATACCCTCACAATTGCAAGCGGCGTAACTTAACTCCACGCTAAATGCATGTCAAAACAAAAATAATAAATAATTTGAATACAATTCGCCCGAATGGGGATCGAACCAACAACCGTAACCCACGATTATATCGATATTACCGTAATTACTATACAAATATGTACATACACAAAATAGTGATCGACAAACTATTGGCATTTCCATTAATTAGGCGTCAGTTGATAGCCGCTTGATGAATTATTCAAACATATACGATTGAAAACCAATTTCAGTACCCTTGCGTAGGTGTGAGCTCTCATAAATATATTATGAATATTTATATCTTAACTGTTTTATACTATGACTTTGCGTAAAGCAACAGCTATAAGATGTATATAGATAAGTGTTTACATATAACAATTGAGTTTTTTCTCAGTACAGTTCGTAGCCGGTGGTAGCTACCTGTAGTTGAAAACCGTAATTTTAATATATCTGTGTGTGTGTGTATTCTATTGTAAAACAGCCAAGTTTGACTTAGAGGTATTTACTCTTACTTTCAACGAAGTCATTTACATGATAATGATTTAATATCTCTATACTTATATTATAAATTTGAAGAGTTTATTTGACCACTCTCATCTACACATAGCTATCTCTCATAGAGGCTAAGAGGCGATAATTAAATTAAGAAGAAACACAGAACATGGATCCCAAAACAAGAAAACGAAACGACCTGAATATAACATCTTTAATTCTTCCTTTGTCTAAAGGAGTACATTGATATATAAATAAAAAAAATCAACATTACAGCAAAATACAAAAAGAAAAAAGAGCAGAAAAGGGCACGAACCACCAATTAGTTTTTTAATTATTAATATAAAAGTTAACACTCAGAAACTTACTGATTTGAATAAAACTATTTTAACCGGATTAATCGCGTATGTTTAGTTTTTTTATACATTTTTGGAAACCTGACGTTTCGAACACTTTGCAGCAGTCCGTGTTCACGGGTGGACTCTGGTCGTGGACGTGGTCTACCCGTGACCACGGACTACTGCAAAGTGTCAATCGATTAATCCGGTTAAAATAGTTTTTTTTTAAAATGTGTAATAATCGTGAAAATCAAAGAAGTTATATGTGTTCATTTATCAGATAAACTCTAAAATGGATTGCCATTTAATTTTAATTTTACATAAATTGAGAAAAAAATATTTATAATTACTTATCAGCTCCGATCTATACTTTTCACCTAAATAAGGAAATTTTATTATATATTTACCAAAGATTATGGGGCCAGTCGTGGCGCAGTGGCACAAAGTGTGACTGTAAAACCGATTGGTTGTGGG
>DVQM01001485.1:0-11926 GCA_018231645.1 Heliconius ricini | reverse complement strand
AAATTATATACTTGACTCAGTTTAGTAGGTTTAAAACAAGATGTGTGAAAAATTGCCTGATTTTAATTT
Organism: Heliconius ricini; assembly: GCA_018231645.1. Classification (NCBI taxonomy): domain Eukaryota; kingdom Metazoa; phylum Arthropoda; class Insecta; order Lepidoptera; family Nymphalidae; genus Heliconius; species Heliconius ricini. The sequence continues at coordinate 11,857 of DVQM01001485.1, read as the reverse complement.
ACCTCAATGAAATTTACGTAAATCATTAGTAGCCGTGCACAGACGTCGAATAACATTTAATTAACATTAAATCGTACGCTTGAACCTATTTCTACCGTTTTAATATCAGTTAAATTGACATTAAATTGACTTCTCTTTGTAATCGCTTTTATTCGATGTGATAATTTTAAATAATATTTAGAAAATGTTTATCTTGGTGCCGTAGATGGTAATTTGTAATTGTTTTATATAATGTTCATTATAAAATATTCATAATTATGAAATTAATAATTATATTATTTACAGATTCGCTCTTTTGTCAAATGTAAATAACTAAGGAAGGATTCACACTATAGTCCCGATTTTCCCGGTCATATTTGTTTTTTCTTACCTGTGAAATAATGAAAACATACATACCATTAGAACAATGGTCCAATTCAGGTCCAATCACACATATAAAAATCCATACAAGAATATGTCATAGTACCGAGAATGTACTGTGGCCGGAACTATAGTATGAATCCTCTCTAAGACTTGTATATAGCATATGCATGATACATTCTAAGTACCTGAGATAACTCTGATGGAAGATATCTACGATCAGCTTAAGTCTGTTTTCATTAAAACGGTTAACGAATATGATATTTTGAAGAAGTGATTTTTTAAAGCGCTGTTCAAGAATATTTACAGGATAAACGTGTATGGAATCAATGTCAATTGTTATTATATATTATTGAATGTGATGCAGGATAGCTTCAAATTTATGTCATATTTAAATTATAGCGTACTGATAAAAAGAACGACTGTTGATTTTCTTCTCATCCGAACTGCTTTCCGAGATGGTAGTAACTTTTTCTTACATGTCCATTAGGCGATTCAAAAGTGCTTACTAGTCTTTGAATAAAAATTCTTAAATTTGAATTTGATAGCTAATAAAAACTCACAAAATAATATATACTTCTACTTTATAACGTTTAAAAACAGATGACGTGTAGATGGATACTGGTAAAAGCGTTTACTTCAGTAAAATTAAATGCTACACTATAATAAAATATTTTACATGATATCGTTATATATAATTACTATATATAATCAATATGATTTCAAAGCAAAACAAACAGCCTTTGAAAATTTCTAATTTCTGTCCTTTATTTTGTGGTTTGGGGCGGGTGATAAAAGTCAAACAATAGGTTATTTTCTTTATTTGGTTATTTTATAAATTGTATATAAAATATTCGTATTTTATATTTTGCAATTCACACGGACACATATGAATGCAATAGACACTACGTATTTGAATTCACTCCGTCCATTTTTGAGATGTTTTTTGTTTGATGGCGCATGACTGGAACTTGAACGTAGCGATGTTGAAACCCGTGGTTCTTTCGAACTCCAAACCACCTCGTATACAGTAACATGTTAATAACTGCGTCTCCAATTACAATAGCGTCGTTCTGTATAGCTAATAAATAATAAAATAACACTCATAATTCTACAGCTATCACAATTAATCAAGATTCTGATTCAGTTTGTGTCACCTTAATCCACTTAATCCATTTACATAAATAAATGTATACAAAGTTTTAATCAAAACATTGACTTTGATGTCACAAACAAGTACAAATGAACTCGGGTTGTAAATGTAATTTTGTTTTTTACAAATCATAGACTTGTACAATCTCTTGCTTGATTCGACTAGACATGTTGGTTCGCTTTAAACTTTTGGAATAAAACTTATAATTTGATATAGTCTCTACATTATTGTCATAAGTTAAGACAATTATAAAATTTCATATTCATTATATGATATTTACTTAAACTTAGTTAATTAATTTTGAGGGATAATATATAACATTTGTCAAAGACCGTCATGTGGCACTTGACTAAGAAGAGCGGTGGTTTCGGGTTTGACTCCTACTTTGGGATATGAATTATATTAAATTCTCCACTCTGTTAGATGAAGCATGGCACGTGTTCCGCCACTCTAATAAATGATTCTGTCACACTGTCTACATTCTGTATGTATCAGACGAACAGTGTAAAGCTGAAATATGCATATTATCCCGGTAACGGTGGATGCATGACGCCTCAATGTAACTGATAATGTGGGTTCAGATCTTACTCGGCATTTTGATAATGTTTACAACATATTTTTATTTTACTTATACAAACTGCGGGAGAAATACTAAATAAATGGTAGTGTGTTTGTATTATATTTTAAATTTTGAAGGCGCTGATTAATTTCATATCATTGTTTTAAACTAATTTATCAGAAATTTCCCTTATCAAACACGGAGTATTGTCACAATAATAATAATTATACTTTTGAAAAATGTATATTTTTTTATGTAGCGGAGTTTGAACACGCGCCTGTTGGACACCTCTAACTCTACCTTTTATTTACTACCCCGATATTGACTTTCTAGTAGTATCGAATCAAATTCATACTTTAAATTTCCCCTTAACCCTTTGAGGATTGTGGTTTCCTTCAACTTGTCAAGACGTATTTCACTTAGTGTGCATTGAGAACTGCCTGTTCAAACAGAGCCCTTTCCGTCCTTTACAAAACTTAGTTAATTCAAATTTCATTGATAGCTCAGACTTTAATGAACAGAACTTTACGTGTGGAGATTATAAATGAATACTACAAGAAGAGATTATTTCTTTTTAAATTATAAATATTTCTATGCGCTCACCGAGGGTTCCGTACAAAAATTGGAAACAGCCTCACTTGAACTGGCGGCTTTAATACCAAATGTTTTTAATAAATGTATATTTTTAATAAATGTATTTTTTCAGATTTTTATTACCTGTATATTAAAAGCTGCCAAATTTCATAATTCTACGTCAACCGGAATTATCCTATTAATTTTAATTCCCTTTATAGTGTCGAAATACGCGTGTTTTGCGATATATATAAATGGCCGTATCTTTTTTAAAGCTAATTAAAAAATGCATTTTTTTAGCAAATCGAGTAAGCTTGAGTATATAGTTTGAATTTTAACTCAATATGTTCAAGCGTTCTTGCGATAGAGGCTCTTAATAGTCAGACAAACATAGAGACGGACGGATAAAATAGTGATATTATATGAGTTCCTTTTTCCTCTTAGGTACGGAACCCTAGAAACTCATGAGCGAATGTTTAATGTCGTTTATAAAGTCATTGAGGCTAGTCGTGTCACAAGCGTATGATTGTGAACGCGACCGATTGGGGGTTCAATTCCCACCAGAGGATATGAAACATTAAATATTTTTATTTCTTGGCGCTGGTGTAGAGGCAAAGCGTGACGTCGACGTCCTCTACTCAACACGCAATACCTCTAGAATTTGACCTAGCTATGAGACTAGTTATGCTCTAAAATTTACCGTCTAAGCGCTCTAGCCTCTATGACTTAGTGGCTAGAGCGCTTGGACGGTTACGTTCTCATCAAATTACGTCGAAATTCTTATACACTGGTTACAACTTATTTATGTTGTAAGCATCTCTGTAGGAGATATCAACAAATTTCAGATACGTCTTCTAAGTTTTTATAAAATTGGTAGTAACAAATTAAAGATTTTAAAATAATCTTATAAGCCGTAGAATACCAACGAAAAGCGGGACTATACATGCCCCATTCAAACATTTTATTTTGAGCTAAAAATCGTGACTTCCCGCCAATGTCGTCTGGGAAAGCTGGTTTTCACACTCCGTTTCCCGTTGAGTATCGAAACCCTTCAACCAAAGTCAAATTAAAATAAATTAATGATATACATTTCTCCGAGGAATCGAACCGGCAACTGTCGCGTTAGTCAATGTGTACCTACGCCACAGCAGTAATGAAATTGTACATAAAATAATTCTCGCACACTGCAGGGTAGGCAGAGGGAACCTAGTGTTAAGACACTCCGTTCCCCACTTTTTGCCGAATTCTGGAGGCATTGCGAATTGAGTGGCAGAACTCAACGCCGCGTCCTGTCCTTGGCACCAGAGCGAAGAAATAGAAATATAGATTTAAATAAATATTTTATCTCCTCGAGTGGGGAACCCACAACCAGTCGGTTTTACAGTCAAACATTGTGCCCCTGCGCCACGAATGGCCTCTAAAATAATTCTAAAAGAAATAAAGTTATATATAATACCATCCATAAAAATAAATTGATATGTCTAGGATGTAATTTCTTATGTATTTTTTTTGTATTTCTGAGATTTCATTCTAATCAACTGAGATTAGAATTTAATCCAATTTTATTTCAAGGCCAATTTTTAGGCCAAATATTAGATTTAACTTTCAAACCTATTTTTGTATTAAAAATATTATGAGTATAGATATACTGAATATTTTTCTAAAATATACCTGTGCATATATTTTATCAAATTTTGTCCAATTCCATAGCAGAGTCGGTCAGTATCTTTTATCAATTTATAAGCAAAAACATATTTGTTTAGCATGATGTTCGCCCTCTTGAACTATTTATTTACTAATATGAATTATTTGCGTGTTCTAACAATATCTAATAATTAAAAACTAAAGTATAGCCAATTCGGTATATAATTATTTTGTCGCATGCAATTCTTTTCTTTATATCAATAATATAACTTTTTTATTCATTAGCCACACTATATGTTAAGGATAATTTCACAAAATATACAGTCAAAACTGCATTTAGATAGGCTAAGCTTTTTTTGAAATTAGCGTGAATAAACGCACAGACAAAAAGAATAGAATAGACAAAAATGCTAAAAATAATTATCTTGGATATTTCTCATATATCTTCTGTGTACAGACACCAATCAGTTTTTATTTTTAAAAATATATACCTTCAAAAAGCGCGTCTATCTCCACCTTACCGGCAACGCACCTGTAGCTCCTCTGGTGTTGCACGGGGCCGTGGGCGGCGGTAATCACTTACCATCAGGTGACCCGAACGCTCATTTGCCTTGTCCTTTTCCATAAAAAAAAATATGGGTATATAACTTTTTATATTTTCTCCATATTCTCCAAAAAAATGTATAAGTGACAATATTTAAATGTCTTATTTCAATTGACAGTTGCAGTAGTGATAGCATTCTTCGTGTGTTGGACACCGTTCCACGTGCAACGTCTGTTCTTCATATACGGCTACGATCATCCTCATTTCCACATCATAAACGAACACCTTTTCAACGTGGCTGGTGCTTTATACTACGTGTCTGCGACTGTGAATCCAATACTTTACAACGTGATGAGCGCTAGGTAAGTAACGTTGACTTCGAAGAAAATAATAAATGTTATGTTATGGGTACGTGTATAAAAAAGACTAGATCGATATTCTTCACATAATTAAAATACATAAATAGACTAGAGCCAAGGCGGAAAAAGCTGTTTGAAATCGACGGAAGTTCTGTTTGACCCGATTCAGTCTGCGTTCCCGACCCGTGCCTGATTCAATCGTGGTATGTGGATTGCTGTTATTTTCTATTTATATTTGATTCTGAACTCAAACGATCGCAAATATAGGATTCATGAATATTTAATGCGCTGAGACAAAAAATTAAATATAGTATTTAATCTCTTTGTTTCTATCTTAACATTTCTAATGACATAAATATGTTTATCATGCTACTTGCTTTAGTACATTTAATTTCAGTCGAACTACAAATTTGTTCTTTTTTAATTTTAGTTAATCGTCAAATATATAATAATCTAGAGGTTAAATAGCAATTATTAATTTATACAACGTATTTTTGCTACAGTTTTTTTAGGTAAAAATGGAACCTATACTTAATTGTAACTGTACAGAATACCTACTAGCACAAATAGATTTATGTATTTACTAAGTACTTATGACAGAATTACAACTCAATAGATATTTAATTGTATTTTATTTAAGCACAAGTGTAAATAAATCGCCACAACACATTCATTGTTTTCCAATGACTTTATCATCTCGACAAGAAAAAAAAACGTATGTTCTATATTAATGTGTAACATTTTCGCTAGCATTTATTTTTCATCAAAACTGGGTCATTTGTCTATGTGATAGATACTGCGACCATCACATAGAAAAGTGACCCAATTTTTTAACTGCGCGAATATTGGTTACTGCTATCAAATTTCAATTTCATATACATATTATGTATTTACATATTCTCAAATTTAAAATTTCAATTTCATATACATATGTATTGTATAAATATTTTAGGAATACTTTTTATTAATTGGTTAGGTTAGGGTAGCATAGAGAAGAACAAACTAAGTATTTTGGTTATTTATTACATGTTTCGATCAATTCGAATATTTTTCTCTACGTGAGACTAAAAACGTACAGTTGAGATATCTTTGTTCTAACCTGCCCAAGTTAGAAGTTATTAATTATAAATAATAATATTTATTTCAAAATTCATTATTAATATTTTCAAATATTGTTTTGTCTGTATTTTAAAATAAGCGAAACAGTAGCTATATAACTTAAAAGTTTGCTTGCATATTATACACCTTAATTCAAATTTTATAACCGTAGGTACGCACTACACAGGTTCCTACACCCTATTGATTACACGTGCTCGTATCTTTGATGTCATTAATTGAGAAGATTAATTTTTGCTGTGATTACATAGACTAAATATTTGATACTAATTTTAGCTTGATACCTCAACGCGATCTCGAGATAGATGGTGGTCAATAAGGGTTCAGTATTTACCCATTGAGATACGGCACCCTAATTATAATAATTTATTAGAAAGATCATAAGAAGAAAATTGCGTTAACAGACAGCAGACGACACCAATCAGCACAACGATCTCTTATTTTTAAAACATAGTAATTTGTATGAAATATCATTTGTAATAGGAAAGAGATCAACAGAGTTGTCTCCATTATATAACTTTTTATATTCTTTGTAATAAAACAACGTTCCAAATTCATATCCACTACATTAGGCTCGAGCCTTACCTCCCTCTCACTGTCTACATGATATCGCCTCCTTAAACAAACTTCAGCCAAACTTTCATACTATGATGAACTAGGGTAATATTTTATTCTAACAAATATAAATGAAGTTATTTTGATGAAAATGAAAGATTTTTTCTTGACAAATTTTAATGATTTCGTTTTACCAAAACACACGATAAATAAGAATCAATGCCTTTTAAAACTTCCTGTTTGAATTATTTGAAGCAATATTAAATTTAATATGGCGCTCGAAGTGCATGTCTATCGTTATTCCAGGGGAATCCAATAAATTATTACTCTTACAAAATATTATATTATAAATCAATTCGTCTAAGTGTAATTGATTGTTAGAACGTGAATCAGATAGATGGCTTTAACGTATAAAGTCGTTATTTGCTTGACTTTACAATTCATTTTGTTATTCGCAAAATTGTTAAATAGGCAGCTATAAAATTTGGTGAAAGGAAAAGTGATTGTTTTGTCACCGTTTCTTCTATATTGTGTGATAAAATTGTCCCTTATTTTGAATATATTGTAGGAATTTGTTATAAGTGTATGAGTTGATTTGACAGATACCACTTATTAAATAAAAATGTAAAATGTAAGCAATACAATAATGATGCAATTTAGATGAAAAAAAACCGGTTAAGTGTGAGTCGGACCACTGAAGCTTCCCTACCTTTTTCAGGATCCTTTTTAGGTCAACGGGAAGTACAACTTATAAGTTTCCGGGCATATGCACTTATTTTGTATAATGAACTACAAATATAAGTTTATTAGGAGATTTTTCTATGAAATACGTATAAACTTTTCTTAATTTACTTTCCTTCCTTTATTTGTGTTGTCTGTTCCCACTTCATGCTAAATTTCATAGTTATAGGTCCTTTAGGTTTTGATTCCGCAGCAAAATCGGTGCATAAATGCTCGTATGTGTTATTTCCATTGACTTAGAAGCTTTATTTTGTACCTCAATATTTGGTATCAATTTCAACATGCGATCTCGAGATAAATTTTACTGACAGACGGACGAACGGACCACAAAGAGTGGCCCTGTAAAGGTTCCGTTATTTCCTTTCGAGGAACGGAACCCTAAAAATCGCTACATTTAATTTTAAAGATATATTTGGATTCATTTATGAGAATATGATGATATAGATGATATATATCTACTTTAAGTGTATTGCGATAGTGCGTTTTACAGAAACATTACATACATATATATAAGATGTCTAACGGGAACAACTTGACTTCAAACTACGTAGCAAGTTTTATATTATCAAACTCCTAGGGATTCTCAATACCATAAATTGTTTATTCTGTTAAAGTTCTGACAGTCAAAAGCCTGAGCTGCTCACGTACCTCTACTTCAAAAGGGTGTCAAAGTTTTTAGTAGCTGTCCATTCTTTTTCTCTTCAATTTATTTACGATATCTTTGTCCTATTACCATTTTTCTTTTATTACTTTGTTTTTTTGTTATTTATAAATATCGATCAAATTAACTTTAAATAAATTGGAAAGGAATAATTCATTTCAAAATTTTAATTCTTTAATTAAATTCTTTTAGATAATTGATTGTTAAATACACGTAAAAACATTCTATTTCTATGTTTCACGCTATATCTCGCACATAGCAAAGGGAATTCCCATTTGGCGTTCGACACTTCCGTTCCCCAGTTACCGCCAAATTGTAAAAGCTTTTTCTAACGCATACCATGCGTAGGCAGGAAGAATCTACTTTACGCACTCCTACTACACTCCCCTTCCCATACATTTGATTCGGGGGACACTACAAATTGAGTGTAGGAACTCAACACTGTTTTATCAGAGTTGAAAAATTTAAATAATTTATATCCTCCGGGATTTAGTCCGCGATCATCGCCTTAACAAACATTGCCACTGAACCACGATGGTTATATTTTTTAATGTTTTAATCAATATGTTTTCATCACAGGTACAGAATGGCGTTCCATGAAACTCTTCTGTGTAGGCGCGCAGAGCGCAACCGCTTTGATAATCGACGCGAGACAACTATGAGCACATACGTCAGAGCACGTTCCAGCTCCTGCAAAGAAACGGTGATACCACCACGCAAAGTGGACTTCGTGAAAGACGGGACGCCGTATTGCATTGAAACCAAAATTGATGAAAACACCATTTTCTATTTCCCTAATGGAGATAATAGCAGTTATTTGGAAAACCACACAACGGAAAATGCCAACTGAGCGCCAACAAGACAGAGTGGACGTATTACATTTAACATCTAATCTCTTTGAGTTCTATAGAAAATGTTTAAAATTTTGGTTTTTTTATATATCATTTAAAAAATGCTCATTACTCTGAACAACTTTGCTAAGAGTAATTCTATTATATATATTTCGTAAAACTTTCAAACATATGTTCAAGTTTTCCTTGGTTAACAAGAAGTGGTGAGCACGAGCATTCAAATCTTCCACATCTGAGGCTTCACAACATTCCCAATAGTCCAGCTTAATTATAAGAAATAATGAAATGTCCCCTTAGTAAAAGTTGTTCATTGTGATAGACATTTTTCATTGACATATAAAACTTGAGGACCCCTAAAGATCTCAGATACTCTGTCTGACGAAAAACTATAATATTCCACCTAAATTGTATAAGATAATATAATGCCACCGTAGCAAAATTTGTATAGTATGGTGAGCAATTTTGTTTGACAATTAAAAACTTTGGAAATTTAAGGCTCTGAAGAACAGCGTTTAACTATAATTGTAGGTATGAATTTAGTAAGAGCCATAATTTCATGTAAATGTGGGTGCATTAAGTTTTTATTGTCTTATCAGATAGACTACAAGATTTGGTTGGCAACTGAATGTCATAAAACGATTTATTTATTTGTAACTAAAATGTTTCAAGGAAAATTTGTGTAATGCAATTATATAGAGATCTTTTTTTGTCGTCGAGTAAATCCTCCAAAATTGGCTCACTCGTTTCATAAGAATATAAAAATATTTTTCTATCTTTTACCACAGCGACGGATGAATGCATGACTTATTCCGTACTCTGAGCGCGTGATACTCAAACGCCAAAGCAAGTTTCAATACCAGTATTATAACATTTCATTTTATTTATATTACTCTTGAATACTTTACTCTTATATATTTCGCTACACACATTTTACTACAAAACTTGATTTAGGAGTTTCGTTTAAGACATAATTAAAAAATAAGATTTTTATAGATTTAATTATTGACTTCTGTATTACATACTAGCAAACTACCGAAATTAAAAATAGCCTATAAGGTAAAAAATACTTACTTTGAAAACGTATAAAAAAATTTTTTTTCTAAGTGTGCAATAAATTAAAAAATATTAAAAAATATTTAATAAATTCTCTCTTGCCAGAAGATAATTCTCTGTAATATCTTTGCGTAGCAGAAATTCGTAAAAATCTCCCTAAAGAGATGCTAATAACGTAAAAAAGATGTAACAGGGGTATAAAAATTTCAACGGAGCTTGATGAGAACGTATGGCTTAGCGGTCAGAGCGCCTGGTCGGTTTCCAGGAGACATGGGTTCGAGTCCCACTTTAATAAAAATTTTATACGTTCTTTAAATAAATATTTTTCTTTCCTAAGTGTAAAATAACACTTTAAAAAATGACACGAAATACAAAATTTATGTAGAGCTAACAACTATGAAGTTATGATTTATGATATGAAAGGAAGTGCTAGTTTTCATAGAGTACGCATCTTGCACCTGCAAAACAGTAATTTGCAGAGAACTAAATATGTAGGTAGCTCTCGCCAGGTCTACCTCGTAGGGGCCACGAGGGGTCGCTTTGCGGAATTATTAAACAGAATTATCTATACAGTGATCGTGTTTTTATTCCTTTGATTAATACGTAACTACTTTTAACAATTTATATAAATATAAATATTTTGTTAAACTGTATTGTATATTATATAATGAAATTTAAATAAAAATATTGAATAATTAATGTATTTCAACTGTTCTCTAAATGAGAGAATTTGGTGTATTATAAGGTACGTATATTTATAGAGAATTAAATGGTTAACGTTCTATTATAGTGCTTACTGTAAACAGTATTTCTTTATGAAAAGATTACGCACAATTTTCCAGTGTAGGAAGAGAAATCCTAATTTTCATTAATAACACGGATCTTTATGTTTTATGTATCGAACCTCATGTGGTCTGAACATTTGAAAGCCACTGTCAACCAACAAAGTTTGGCTTAATTGTGTGTAATAAAAAATGTAGGAAACCAGAAGAAATATTGAACAATATTTTATTTTTGGAAAAAATTCTTTTGTAAATAAAACTTCACAATTTTTAAAACAATCTTTTCAATTTCTTTATAATGTCTAGGTAGAAATAGATATATGTTGAAGCTAGTCTGTATAAATAAGTCTTTATTAATAAGATTTTCATTGATTTAGAATGCATACACAAGGATTGTGGTATTATTTAATTACTTAATCGATCGATCGAAAGATACGTAGTTTTTTTTTTGAGAATAACAAATACTTGATGTAGCATAAACTATTTTTGTAATTAACCGGGATTTGCACAAAATATATATCTAATAATACCTTTGTAGTACCTACTTTATTATATACCTTTATTGATCTCGTCATTAAAATGAGCTCTATATTATTTTATTTTTTGTACTATACAATAAGTTTTACATTTGTAAGCTATTTAATAAGTATTTGATATTTAAATCCTCGTAATGTCTTCAAAAAAATATTTATACCTGTTGTAAATAAAGTATTTTCATGAGTGTAGTAATTTTTATTTCTAGTAGTAATCGACATCGTTTTACAATAACTTTATTACATTATCGGATCATGAGTGTACGTCGTACCTTTTGTCATATAATACATATTTGCTATAAATATTACATAAAACATAGAGGCCAGTCGTGGCGCAGGGGCACAAAGTGTGACTGTAAAACCAACTGGTTGT
>DVQM01001484.1:0-11927 GCA_018231645.1 Heliconius ricini | reverse complement strand
ATATATATATATATATGCGTTTATGACAAGGTAATGTCTACGTATGTATGTATGTTAGTTTTTATGTATCGTTTTACAAACCAAACGGCTTGACTGAAATGTGTTATAAAAGACAATGTCAAATAATCAAAAATCACGACATAAACGACAAACATATGCCAAATACCGTCGACGTAAAATCGACAAACTTTGTCGAGTCGGTTGTTGGTTGACTATAAAATGTAAAATTATGTACTCAACATGTTTTTTTACGTCTCTGTTATCGTCTTTTAATTATAACGATTTTCATTATAATGTAACGATTTAAAATAAATAAATAACGATTTTCTCAATTTTTCATACATATTGCAGATACTTTATACTTTTTGCATTTTGTCGGAGGCAAAAAAAAAAGGATTTTATTCAAATCCGTACCGACCAAATTGTCAACCTAATAATATACAGACAGACACATAATATTTTTATTGGTGTTAAAAAGCAATAAAAGAAAATAAGAACTGCAATAACCATTCTTTCATCTCTTAAGTAGCCATAAATAAAATCTACCACTATAACATAAAATATACCACAATAAAGCTAAATAACGTATAAGCAAGCGTATGTAGATACGTAAACGCAATAAATCTTGATATAATGAAATTGTATGTTAATATTGGGAACAAACACTAACTTATTAAGCATGTAATACGGTGGAGTCGAGCAGAAAATGTAAGCTTAAAAATTTACAACGCCCCTCTTGTATTGAATACAATTAAATATTATAAAACGTTATTTTGGAAAAATGACAAAGTATACTTTTTTTGAGTAGTTAATCACACACACGAAAAAAGACAACTACTTCAAAACGTGACATCATTTTAATTATGCGAACTTGCACCTCTTGGTAACCGTCCCATAAAAAAAAACTAAAGAATTACCGCATACAGTAAAAAGTAGAGAATCACTTTCCAATCTCTCTGCCTACGCTGCCCTCAACATCACTCAAAGTTGTTTTTTTGTCATAAACAATTTAATCGTAACACATTACTCATCCAACCCGATAATTTGAAATTTAATTTCAATTTGGAATTTTAGTTCAAACGTCGCCTCTCAAAATTTCTCGCAACTGGACACTGATCGAAGGGAGCTGTCGAGTGTCGGCCGAACACTTTTAGGTCACCAACGTTAGCGTTTTGCAATTGTTTGTATCCATCGACAGCACGATACAAATCAGAATGTTGCTTTGTAAACAAATTTAGATGTTGGGCATTACGTCATATTTGATGTTTAAAATTAAAGAGAGTTTCTACACTCGGTAAGTTTATATTTCTTTAAACATATCAAAATATAGAATTTATATTATCCTCTTTAGACCTACGAAATTGTGTTTGAATGAGCAAATTAGTCATCATAGTAAAATAATTAATAGTATCGCATATCCCTGCGATACTTAACCTTATCTACTTAGACAAAGAAGCGAAAATAATAATAGCCTATAGACTTTACAAATTATTATCTAAGATTCACGCAGCATAGCGAACAATAACAGGTTAGGCAAAGAGATAACGCGAAATTAAAAAAAAAGGTAATCTTTGCGTTTCTAAGCCCGGCCATTTCAAATAAAAGGCATCTTAAATTACATTGAATTCTTCCCTTAATGGCTGAGCACTTTAAACAATGAACTTGAGATAAATGTAGTAATAACGTCACCTTTGTTGCTCTAAGTGAAATTGTTTTAATCTGTACGTATTATAAAAAGGAAGGAAAATTGAATATTGTTTTAAGTAAAACAAAACTATTGCTCTATATAAGTTTGTTTCTATAAATGTATGCAAAATACGCGCTCATTATTTCGCCTAAATGATGTCATATGGGCATATTTACTGTTAAAATAATTATGCTTATTTTCTAGTATTTTCTAAAAATATATACAAATTTAAAAATACTTATTCACAAAACGTAAACAGAGCGTATTAGACGTAGCGGGACTCGAACCCGCGCCTACTGGAAACCAATCAGGCTGGTTCGAGTCCCGCTACATTCAAATTGTTATACGTTTTCTAAATAAGTTTTTCTTTTCTAAATGTGTAAAATAACACTAAAAAATGGTAAAAATATTTAATTTTATGAAAATTCCACCATTATTTATTAATAAACCCTGTTATCTATGGTAAGGGTAGCCAAGTATTCAGTAAAATCACCGACGTTTACGACTTCTACAAGGACACGGAATTATAACATCGTTTATATCGTCTCGAGACTGTACTATCCTCGTTTTGTTTAAGAGATTAAATGGTAGAATAAAATATGGAGCTTTATTTAAATGCATTTTAAGAGCTTTTATTGTCTTATTTGACTTCGTCAGCTTCGCGCTTGATCCTGCATATTGTAGTAGACATAGTATAAAGTACACAGAGAGAAGAATATGGAATATTCAGACACTCCATTCTTTTATTTGTGCTTAAATCCGCTGAATTCGAGTTGTGTTAAGTTGTCGAGTTTAAAGCTGTCCTTGTCAGTTGCAAGAATGATGATGAAATTATACCATTTTTTTTGTGTGCCCCCGAAGCTTTCGAGCTTACAGTCACACGCTTGTGCCTCTGGGCCATAATTGGCTTAAATAATGAGATACAGTGATTTTATGCCAAATCTACTCCACCTACAACATTAGAATTTAACATATTAAAACGACATTCTAATATACTCCGTTCCATAAAGAATAAACTGTTAATTATATAATTGCAAAAAAGTAAATTACATAGACTTAATAACAAAAGATGTGCGATAATTAAACTGGTCCCCCGGCAATTGGTATTAATTACAAGCTAATTACTTTAACTTTCCATACTAGATATATAGTATGTATATACATAGTATGTATGTACATAGTATGTATGTACATAGTATGTATGTATATAGTTGCTTGTATATTACTTTATCATATTGTTCAGAATCTATTTTAATTAATTATTTAGAGGCCAGTCGTGGCGCAGTGTGTCTGTGTGAACCGACTGGTTGTGGGGTCGATCCCCACTCGAGGGGATGAAATATTGACTTAAATTTAATTTCCATTTCTTCGCCCTGGTGTCGAGGCTAAGCGCGGCGTTAAGTTCCGCCACTTCAAAAGCTGTCGGAAAATAGGGAAAGGAGTGTCTTAACACTAATATATTGATTTATGAAAGTAGAAAATTTGCATTCGGTTCTTACAACATTTTAAAGTAGTCAGGGACAACTGAATGTTAACACATCCCATTTCTTACTTCCCCGCCCAATTTTAGTGGAACTCAACGCTGCATGTTGTCTTGAGTGATCAATAATTTATTCCCCCGACTTAAAATCGAACACCACACACACTCACAGCCAATATATTAACAGTCTGTCGCAGTACGGCCTCATATAAAATGTAACAAGAATAATAAAACATAATATGATTTACGGTCGGGTCACAGATTTAAAGTAACATTGCTATTCATAATGCATCAACAATCTTGCTAACAATTTTTCCGCCATCCAATACCATCGTACGTGAGCTTCGAACGTTTCCTCTTCCTTGCATTTTACATGTAGAATAATATTTCTTTCAACGATTTATTGCATTTACAATGTTGCATACAGAATACTTCATATTTAAAGGTAATTTTGATCTGAGTGGCGCAAAAGCACTCATGTGGTCAGACTCAGAACGCGACGCATAAACAGTAAACGCGTCAGATTATGGGTTCGATTACCCAATTTGGTAACGAGGCAAAACGCGGCGACGAGTTACGTCACTCAACACACAATGCCTCCACAATTCAACGGAAAGCTGGATGAAAACGAAACGAACGAGATTTAATAGCAATGGGATGTTATAGCACCAGTGGTGTCATTCCTCCGCCTAACCTGCTATATTTACAGCAGGAAGCCCCAAAAATAATACAGGCAAAAAATATACAAATCCCATACACATATATAATAAACAAAAATAAAAAAATTACATTCTATTTTCACAAGTAGAGAAGAAAAACAAAACAATTTTGTGGAATAACATACCGAGTACATTACATATGTGGAATAAGAAATTGTACAAACTTTTGGCTAATAAGCTTGCATTCGTGGACATGAAAAGTAAAAAACAAACAATTTTTATAGTCTCTACATTAACTTGTTAATAAAGTCGCAACATATCTGGGTCCTTGATCTTGTATCAAGTTTTATTCCATTTTAAATATTTCATATCAGTGCTAAGTGATTTTTTATTTAATTGCCGTTGCATTTGCTGGTCAATTCCGATAATAACGGCACTTTTGTACAAATAATATTTGCAAATTCTCAAAAATTTGGCTCAATTGTGAATAAATGAAAATAAAGTTATACAATAATGCCTTTGAATGCAGAGAGAAAGAACGAGCTTTATAAATTTTTAAATGCAAATTAGTTTCAGAAGACTTCGAGTGAAGTTTTATTAAAATAACGCAAAAAAAAACATTACTATAGTCAAAGTAACTGTAAGTCTGATTTCTATAAAAACGTAATCAAACATTACAGAAGAATGATTAGATTAAATAAAGATGTTTTAAGATTTATATAAAAAGCCACACACTGTATTAAGCAATAAACAACAAAACCACATCAGAGATTATTTTTTTTGAAATGACAAACTAAAAAATAATGTAGATACGCAACTGTTTTGCTTAAGTATAAGTATCTACTTATTTTTTTTTATAATAAAACAGAGAAATTGTGTTTTTTTCGACATTGTAATAATATTAGCAGAACGCGTCTTTGCAAGAACGAAGATCAATCGAGGTGTGGAGCGTGGACTTTTCGTAACATCGCCCACTTTGAGATGTAATCTGTTAAATTTCATATGCCTGATAAATTTAATAAATAAAACTGTTTTTTGGTCTTTACAAATCATTCATATCTTTGAAGGGGGAGTGAATATAGTGATATGACACTATCATTTTCTAATAATTATTTTAAGCCGACTCTAATTTCAATCTATTTAAATCAAAAAATATAGAAACGACCATTTTAATTCAGTGATCATATACACAAGATAAAAAAAAAATCTGTTTCTTATATACAACACACAGAAAATAAAGAATATTTCTATTATATCAAATATTATTATAGTAATAGGAGTAATAACTTTTCATTGAGCTTAATAAATTAAGATAGCTGTTTTGGTTGGTAGGTAGTTACCTAAAGAGCTGTCTAATGTTAAAAAACTATAAAAAACCGAATAGTGTTGTGCCGCAAGTACCATTTCACCTGCACCGAAGGGCCGCGACCAATAATAGACGATTGACGTCACGCATTCCTGACGCCGACGTCATCACATATCACTATAACAATTAACCTTACACTTTACCTCGGTAAGAAAATACTAACTGCTTTTCATTTTAGTTACATACAAAATTCTGGAATGGCTCGCCGCTCGAGTAAACTGTGAATTGATTGCCACGGGCTGACTCAAGTCTCGAAGCTACATACAGATAAGTTTTTAAAATCTTTTAAAATATATATATATATATATTCCAATAAAAGTAATGTCTAAAATGAACTCGATTAAAGACAAAAAGAATTTAAATAATTATATTTAATTGTTTACTTTGATAGGCTTTGTGTAATACATTTTGCTAGATGGGCGGACGGACGATATAATGTATCAAAGAGTCATCCTTATTTGTTTAATGCACATTAAACGAACGTGAGCGAAGTATTTTTTTTGCTTCGATTTTTTTAATCGTTCTCAATTTTTTTCCATGCGGAATCGGACACACAAAACACAGTTACTAAAAACTATGTTTTGAATAACTGATTACAATATAAATAGAATATAAATAGAATATTGTGTAAGGCAGCATGTTAAGTATCCACTCATTTCTTTGAATTCGAATTGAATCTAGAAAAACACTAGCTTCAAAGCCATATATGCCTTCAAATAGAATTTAGAATTGAACTTACAACCATCACATAGATTAAAAGCACCCAACTTCTTCGTGATTCTTGTATGTATCGAGACATTTTCTAGTAAACTATACGAACCACGTCCCTTAGAATATATTTATCATATAACGCGCTACATGACATCAACATAATATATGGATCAATCCACTCTTTATTCATAGTGTAATTTAGTAACAAACAAGTCTGTTCATATACAGAAATTTATCTTGTGACTTAAATACAGTATTTTTTTTATTTTTTACGCACAGATTTTTATCATTTCCACATTTCTATATACGCGCAAAATGTGTTTCTGATTGTATTGTGATGATCAGATATGGGCAACATTGTTCATATCTATAGTTTATAAATCTAGACTTTCATTTTTTCACTAGCACTGGAAAGAAAAAAATAATATTCCAATCGCAAGCAGCCTTACATATCTTATCTACCCCATTTTCGCTTACGCTGTATTCCACATTAAGGCAGAGAAAACTGGTAACTAGTGTCACAAAATTCCTTCCACCACGTACTTCTCACTTTTCAAAACATGAATGAGTATCGAAACACAACGCCGCGCTTAATCTTAATTACAATAGCGAGAATTCACTTCCTCGAGAATCAAACCCACAACTGTAAAATCCTACACTGTACCACTGCACCACGACTCCCTCAACGACATATAACATTATAAGTTCCCATCTAACTTTACATTAAATTAGCAACTCCATCCAAGCTTCTATTCCACATTTAAGATCGAGACAAAGCTCAAGCAAAATCGTAACCCAGTAACATTATCATAATTTAAGACGTTGGCGTATAACAAGGTCTCAGCGACTATTCTGTTATAGGCAATGGAGGATAGATATTATGACGTTATAGGTCAGAATATTAAGAAAAAAATCATTGAATTATTCAGAATAGGATATTCTCTTAGCTAGAAATTTAACCGTAGTGTTGTAGATATTATAATATGAATTATTATTTTTCATGTTGCATCCCGCACACAATATGATAAGGCAGAGGGAAGGTAAAATAAAAATCGAACAAACTACTAGCGTCCAGTGTTGGCACAAAACTATAATATAATAATAATAATAATAATATTTATTCATCAAATTAAATTTAATAAATCTCCTCTTGGCTTACCAAGAGGTGTGCGTTGGTAGCCGTACTAGTTAGTATAAACTGTGTCACAGCCACCAGCGCCTTTGCCCCTTTACAATTTTAATTACATTGTAGACACTTGAATCATTTAATATCATCAACTATTAACTATTTCTATTTTATCATGCAAACGAAGCCGCAGGTAACAGCTAATTTACACATAAATTGAGTTTATTCATCACGTTTTACGTAGACAAGTGAACTAGACTAGGCGCGTGACGGTGAGTGTCACGCCTGTCTAGAACAATTTCAATATTGTTCATATTTTTGCAATACAAAACCGTATAGTGCTATACATGTCTGTCCTCGTTACCGTCATCACCACAAAAAAAAATGTTATATGGATTTCTAGCAATAATAAAAATCTATTTTAATGGCAGATTGTGATTAATATATTATGAGCATGTCGTGACACTACGGCACAAGGCGAGACGGTTGTGGGTTCGATTCCTGCTCGGGAGAATGCATTGTTTTCATCTCCTCGCACCAGAAAGTAGACAAAGCGCGGCGTAGAGTTCCGCCTCTGTGTTAATACTTACCATATGGTTATCTCCCTGTTTACGCATTAACCTAACATCACTCAACATCTTCGAGTGATTAAAAAACGGAATAACGCGCTTCTATTAGGTACGCTTATATCTAGCCTGCATATATGAAGAGCAAAAAAAGGACTATTGTTTGCCCAAAGACTACGTCATATGACACACTCAGGGAATTTCTCATATGTTGCGACTGAGCACACTATGCAGTGTAGGTATGTTCGTATACAGCAAGATTACTCTTGCTTACGAGGACTGGACGAATTGTACGACTTGAATTCGTTAAACTGCACCAAAACTGCTGTCAAAATTGAATCCAGGTAAAAATTTCGAGCACGCAAACTAAAGTGTGACTGATAACTGGTAATCCATGTAAATAATGAAGGCAGAAGAAGCAGCTTTGGGTATTTTGCTTTAACTATAAGATTTTTCTATCACTATATTGACGTAGTTCGTATATTTTTTTAACTATATCCGAAAGTTATGGGTTTGAAACCCACTGAGGTAAAAAATATAAATCCTCGATGTAATTTAAGAGAGTGGCAGCCATTGGCGTCTAAAGACATTTATCTGGCTTCAAGTGCCCACAACAATGAATTGAACTTTTTATTCTTAAGTTTTTTTTGTTTTAAATTTTTGTGATAATTAAGCAGAACCTTAACCTCACCATCCCCAATCATAAAATTAAAATCGTTCGCGGACCACATTTAGCCTTCCGCGGACCACTGGTTTGGAACCACTGCAATAGTGTATAGTCTATTGTAGTGGTTCCAAACCAGTTCCAAATTCCAAACAATAATAACAGATTAATAAAAAAAGATGACAAATTCCATATATTTGCCTTAATACATTATCATTCGCGACGAAAGTCGTCAAGGGACAAATATCTACAAACAAATATACCTACATCCATGCATATCATTTATTTACAACGTATAGTTATTCGAAGCGTGAGGCTTGCAAAAGAACGATGTGTGGTGCGGGCTATAGAAAAAAACTGTACATAAATAAAATATAAAATAATGTAGTTAAAAAATACTAAAAACAATCTTTCCAATAACACGTACTTACTTAAAGACATGTTAAAAAGTTTAGATCTGAGTAAAAGTATTTTTTATCATTTGGTAAAATCTCTTGTGTTTTAATAGCACACTTAATAATTACAAATAAATTATCAATCGTATTTAAACGATCTTAATTAAATATTTTATATCCTTATATTTGTAATTCCACGATCCCGCTTCCTCTTATCGCTTGAACCATAAAATCATACACGATAACTTTTATTGACTGGAACGCCCAGCGTCGTACGGCACAAACTTTGCTCATATGTAAAAGCAAATGGTGATATTTTTCGCATACTAAGCTGGCAATATAATATAAGTTAATACGTTGACCAAGCTTTCTGAGGAGCAACATATATTCAGTAAAATAAATAAACTTATATTTTTAGTTAGTGCAAAGAGACTCAAGTAACTGGATATTGATTTTTTTTAAGACATTCCGTGCTTCGTTTTCATCTAAGATATACGACATTGCTTGTTGAGTAGCGAAATATGTCCTCCTTTATTTACTTCAGTGGGACATGAAAATATTTTTTTACTAGCGTGGAAATCGAACCCGCAATCATAAAGTTTAAACAGATGCGGTTCTACCGCCACAGAGTGGCCCCAAGAATACCAGTGCTTTAAGATGTCTTACTAACTTATTACGAGTAGGATACGTAGTTACGTATACGAGCTACGGTACGTAACTACGTATCCCATCCTGATAATTTAGATTGATGCGCGCTACTTTACTTCTATGTAAGCATAAAAAAAACATTTTTTTTTTCAAAACAGCGAAATTTGTATATGAATACATATACAAATTTATATGAATACATATACAAATTTCGCTGTTTCATTCAGTTTTCGGGATAAACTGCATATGTTTGATGGTGACTCCCCAGCCCTACTTGAATTATGGCTAGCATCCATTAAATCTGTACAATATATTCCTATTTCCCGCATGGAAGAAGAATGAATATTATTATTACGGGATTATGGTGAAATATTGGAGCAACGGAGCTCCATATATTACGTAATGTAACAAGCTTTTTATGTCCAATTTATTTTAATGAGTGTTTATGAGTTTGTAGAAAAAAATCAGCCTCACGCTGTTTCCTTCGCGCATTTTCGATACATTTCGTGTTGAGTGGCGGACAACACAAATGTCTTGATACTAAAGCGAAGAAAGGAAAATAATCAATTCATCCTGGGAAAAAAAATATCATGAAAATATCATTTGTAGGTTCCTAAAATTTAAATAATATTTTTATTTTTTTTATTTATTTAATCTGAAAATGTTTTCTTTTTATATTTGATTTAAGCAGTATATGTATCACGACGTTAAAACTAAAATATAACTTAAAAGTATAAAATAATATTTTAGTTACTTCAAAGTAAATATAATTTAAGAATTATATTTGTAAAATCATGTAAAAATACGTTTTTGTTTGATGTAACTCTTTTTTGAAATCAGTTAAAATTATTAATACAAGTAATATCATATATGTATAGTACACTGTTTAGTGAAGCGGAGATTTATTCTATAACACAGTTCACTTGTTACGTGTTCGTATTTATCTAAACAAATAAGTCTCTCAAATGAATAATAATGTGGTTAGTATTACGTATCGATTAAACCGCTTTGGTTTTCATTGAGTAAAACATAATTCTTCTTACATAACGTATGCGTATAATAATTGTGATTTATAATAGCAATATCACAGAGTCTGATATTAATCTAGACGGTTGTGGGTTCAATTCTTACATGAGGTGACGAATTATTTTCATTTCTTCGCCCTCTTTACGAGACTGACCGCGCCGTTGAGTTTTCCTGCCTAACACGCCTCGGTAATTGGGCGGAAAACGAAGAACATAGCATCTTAACACTAGGTGCTCCTTCCTACCCTGCTACTTGAGAAATACTGTGTAAAACTAAAAAAAAATTGAAATTATGAGAGTGTATGGCTTAGTTGGTCAGAGCGTTTGGACAGTTTCCAAAGAGGCGCGGGTTCAAATCTCGCTACGTTAGAGAATATTTTTTTACTACATTTCTTTATCACATTATAAGGGACAATTTTATTATTACTTAAATTGCAGAAAAACCTGTCACGAGATGCGCTATCGATTGCTGTCGCTGTAAGAGAGGCGAGCTAAAACATGGAGGACAGCTGCCAGCCTATGTAATCGCTAAATTGTAATATTGACATTGAAAAGGGCAGCGTTTCCCGTTTCTTACCGGCTCTTGTTATTTACATTCATTTTTCACTTTTTTTTATCACTTATCTTGATGATTTTTTATTGGAAAATTAGTAATTTCATGGCGCGATAGGTATAAACATTTATTCCAATAAATTTTTAGTTAAATTCTCTTTCCCGTTACCCTACGATCTACGTCTCTGTCCCCCTACGATCCCCAAATGATATACGTCAGTCGCTCGCACATATACATATATACTTTATATAGTTACATTCAGAGATTAGGGGTCAATATATAATAACTAATAAGCCATGAAGATCATTCCAAATGGACGGAAGCCAAACAACTTTTCTTTTTACCATAAAAATCGCTTCTGAAAATCTTTTTACGATTCCCACAATCCATATTACTATATTGAGCTGGCGACTTGGTCTATGGTTTTTGATTTTATACTAAGTATACTTTTGTCGTAGTTAAAATGCACGATCGATTTCGTTATAGAATGCGATGATAGTAAATTCAATCTCACTGAAATTTCACATTTTCATTATCTAAATTAATGTAGACAAAACGGCTGAATTTATTAAACAAAAAACGATCACTCAAATACCGAAAAAACGTGAAGGTAAAAAAAAAACGTTTATCCTATATACAGATGACATATTCTTAGTATATAAAACATGTCAACGATGAATAACACTCTAATACAGACGTAACAAGGGAGATCATTTCCGGCACAGGAAATAGAAAACGCTACGAACACATAATCAATTGAGTTATTGGATGTATGTAAAATTTTACTTTATTTATATCCCTTTATACTGTGAAAAAGCACGATAAGCTGGTCTTTTATAGGCAAAATCGTAAATTACTTACGAAAAGAATTACATTCCCAAATGACAAATATAAATGAAATTTGTCAAAATAAAAAGGCGGTATGCTGGAATTTCGCATATTTTCCCTAGATAAGTACAAAATAACGTACATATATTCAATTTAAAACATGTCATTCGAACTACACAAGGGAAATTTTATTGTTATATATATATATATATATATATA
>DVQM01001483.1:0-11936 GCA_018231645.1 Heliconius ricini | reverse complement strand
TATATATATTATAGGCTGTTATAATCTCATTTTTTATAATCTAATTTTTTATAATTATCTTGTCATGTCAGATAATATAGATAACAAAATCCGTCATGACACATTGGAAGTGTTCTTGACTGTAAACGTGACGGTTACGAGTTCGATCCCCGGTCTATTTTTATTTTCTCAATCCATTAAACAAAGTTCGGCGTTAACTTCCAACACTCAACAAAGTGAATATGGAAATGTTTAAAATCTAGATTCATTCTGCCTGCTTTGCGGGAAAGAGCGTGAAGCTCGATTGCTTGCAAATGCAAGGTAACTTGATTGCGCCGCCGCCGCCGCGATCCCCTGTCAGTTTTTTCATACATTTGAAAGTTTAGAAAGTTGAATTCCTTAAGTAGATTTTAAAATATACACTTAACTGTATATTTATCTGGCTTTATCTGAGATACCTTTACATGTTTCTGCCACTTTGTGGAGTAAGTGAATGGAACTACGATACACTAGCTTTTCTTGCGGCTTGGCCCGCGTGGTCATAGGAAAATAATTAAGAGTTGTATATGACACCTGACATCTTCTAAGTGCACGAAGTATCTCTGACCGCTGATACAGTGGTCTATATCGAAACAATCAAAATGACTTAATTTATAGCCTATACTATTCCAAAGTATAATTTATCATGGATATAATTATTTATTACATATATAATTACCTAAGCACATAGGTTCATTAAAGTGGGAAGTATCTGCGATAGATTTAAATCGGATTATGTGTATTGTATTGTCCGCCACCCAACACGCAATGCATCCAAGGCGGGCAAATGAAAGGCGAAAGGAAGAACGGAGTGTCTTAACACTATGTTTCCACATTCCCACTACCCTGCTATCATCGAACAAATAAGATAATTATCTTCACAGACAACCTTGTCTTCCATTGGGGGACCAAACATTGCCACTTGTTAGGGAGAGGGTCAAAAGTCGTGGTCCTTGAACGGTCTGCAGTCGACCGTGGTCGTACTTCCGTGACAAAAACCCTCTTTCATATATATTTGCCTATTTATATAATAATATTTAGTTAATTATGTTTTTTTGTCAATAATTACGGTAAAGTAATTTCGGTATACGTTACTTTTTACTTTTTTTCTAGCTTTTACTAATACTGCAAAATGAAATAACTGAAGCATATATTTATAAACCGTTCACAACTCTGAAATCGGTCTTGAGATGCCGCTTTCATTCGTAAATTATAATCTACGAATGAAAACGGCATCTCAAGATCGAACTGAACATTGAGAGCAATTTATAAATATGAGCCTAGAGTTGTATTGGGCACATGACACATTCTAAGTATGCTAGGTAATTTTTTTTCGTCCTTGCCGATAAATGGATCTTTACAAAAATATTTTTTCTAAACAAACCACCAGTAGTTCCTGTAGTAAGCGTGTTTAATTACACACACTCTTCACATTTATTTTATTAATGTAGGTATGGCTGCATATTGTATCAACATATCTGTGTTTAAGAAATGTAAGCATTTCTATATTAAAACTCAATTCTTGCCACACAAACAGCTTTTGTACTTATTAAATTTCCCTTACAACGTGTAACAAAATATTTAATTGTTTTCTATTTTTTTGCACAAATTATATTATTTGCATTTAGACAATTTAAATATCAATATCAAGTTACATTTTAAAGCCAAGTGGGGCAATTTCTGACTGTAAATGTTACGCGGTGATAAGAAGACAAAGCGCGGCGTTGAGTTCCGTCACTCAACATATAATGTCAACTCGTTTCCTTTCGTGCCGAATTCCTGTGCCTTTTCTTCTATGTATTTGGACTAGGCAGATAAATTAATGTTATTAATTTTTTAGAGGTTACAACGTTGGACGCGATCCAAATGTCATATTAGCATATGTAATTATTTACACTTTTTTTATCTAAAGAAGTTTTGTTGTGAAAATAATGAAGAACATAGTAGAAATAAAGATTGCAGCTTAATTTTATTAAATAAAGTAAATATTTATAGCATTTTTTAGCTTCACGCTGTATCTCGCATACAGCAAGGTAGGTACAAGGAATCTGGGAAACTAATGTTGAGACAAGTGTCTTAACAATTACTATATTAATAATGATAAATACTTAAGATATTGGGAATGAACTTATTTATAGATTCGCCACGTCTTTATAAAAACGTTTCAGGGAAGTTGTATGTACTTACAATACAAAAAAAATGTAAAAGGAAAATCTCATTCTTGTTTTATTTCTTGGAAAATGAAAGTCCTTTTCCAAGAAATAAGTCAAGAATGAAAAGAAGAAACTTGGAACCATGCGGAAAAATTGAAAGTACTACGTAGTTTGTAAAGCCCTTGAAATAAATGCTTCGGCTAATGTTCAAGTTCAACGCTACAATCGTTATCACAGAGTGATCAATCTCTCCATATACAAATGGAAAGCCCAAAATATTTCATAGATAAGCTATCGAAAGTTTGTTTTGTGAAATTGCACCACCTCCTGATATCTTGTATACTTAGTAAACATTTACAATATCATTCATCTTGATGATGTCTAATTTTTGCGTATTAAGCACGTAAGATTATCCACGTAAGAGGCAGCCGTGGCGCAGCGACATGCGCGTGTGACTGTAAAAGTAACTATTAAGAGTTCGATTCCCACTGGGGAAAACGTATTATTTATTAACATTTTCATTTCTTTGCTCTGGTAACAAGGCAAAATGCGACGTTGAGGAAAGGAGGAAGGTGCGTGGAAAATTTGACAGAAAGTGGGGAACGGAGTGTCTCAACATATTCTTTAAATACAACGTGAATCTGAAAAAAAAAAAGATTATCCATAGATATATATATAGATTCGTACTAATGTGGTTTTCATAATATACTAACTTTAAAAAGCGGCATGGCCCGTGTGGTTGGATGGAAGTAAAACCAAGGACTCACACAAACCGCAGCTCAGGTACAGAGGGTTACATCAACACCATTAATATAATGTAATATAATATAGCGGTCTTCCATAAATGGTATATTGAATAAAAAAAATATATTTTTTTTCAATTTTAATAGATTCCTGAGATTAACACGTTCCACCAAACATACTTCTTTATAATATTAGTATAGATTGTAAATACCCAACAGATACCAAAGGTAGTTGGATTTAATCCTTGATTAGTAATATAATTTAAATTGTAAAAGTTAGATATCAACGAAATGTCTCTACTCTAGTCTTGAATTATCATCAATTTATATCTAGAAAGTACTCCGAAAGCGGAATTAGAAGAGCAGTGAATGCGAGAGATATTTCGCATTTCAAAGCGATCTTTTAGACCTACAGTTTTAGTCGTAAATCCCAAGTAATGTCCCGGATCCCCGCGGTGTATCTATGCAACGCTGAGTACCTCACGTTTCTTAAGAAAAATTTAATTCCAATTCATATTATTCCACAAAATGTATTATTTTAAACGCTATATCATCTACCTATCTGTAATATTCTACAAAGAACAACTTTTTGTACTATGAACTTATTTTGGTGCAAGAAGTGTCATTTAACCGTTGTTTCCAACAATTTTGGACTGAAGTCAAGCATACGAGCTCGTATGTAGTCGGCGCGTCCACGGACAACCTCTGCCTCGCCAACAACTTCGTCACGAGTCGCCGCGACGCAGATTTGCGACCAACAATTTTTCTGGACAATTTATTTATAGATTTGTAGCTAAAAATATTATTATATTACGTTTTGTTTATTTAAATAAACATTGAAGAGTTTGATTTGGATATTTATGTTCTTGAATTTTGTATTTATCTCTTGCATCGTTTTTTTTATATTATAATAAAACGAGAAATTTATGTAGTTTTTTAAATTTAAATTTTATGCAGAGAATATCTCAATGTTGAGTAGGTTCACTCCGTTTCTCACTTTACGCCGAATTTTTGATTGTGATTGGAAATCAATGCCATTGATCCACTATATATATATATATATATATATATATAGTAGTATATATTACTATCAAGTTTCATCAATATAAGTCGACTAGTGTACAAGGAAAATGATGAACAAACGTATAAAGGAATTTTTTAAATGAATAAAAATAAAACAAACCATTTCCTCGAAGTTACATAATTATGTAAGCCACTGAAATATCATATGAAGAATTTAAATGAAATTCTTGGAAGTTGTAACTGGATACTAATTATCAAATAGCTGTTCTACAATTACTTTGTATGATGTTTCCGTTCACACTTTCATATATCATTAAGTACTGAGCTGCGGTGTACTATTTACTGCAGTCATCAAAATATCGAATAAACTAACTTCAGCTAGTAAAAGTAATATAATCTTACAAAAAATCATAATAGTTACAGATCACAATGTCTGTCTGAATTTTTCTTGTTTTCATTCCGGATTGACTGTGCCCCCATCGTTTTGTAGAGTGAGGGGCTCAAAGCAGTACCTGAGTCATGTAACACAAGTTTAGGTCCATGTAAATATCCACGCTCCTAGCTAACTAACTAAAACAAATTCTAGATAGTTCTAAGCCGAGATTTTTTAGCAAAGACTTGCTGTTTGTTTACTTTATGGTAAAGTTTCTGTTAACTTTAGTAAGGACATAACAGAACTGAGGCAGAGAAAGAAACACAACACATCTCCCGGAGTGAGATGTATGGAGAGGTTGATGACAATGGCCGAAGCGATAGAGTTATACAGAGACTGTAGCTTTTGGCTTTTACTATTCTCTCTGGTTACTCCGTTAGAGACAAAGCGTAAAGCAAAAAGAATGTATCACAACTGACAATCAGACAAGAATGACAAAATTATAGACGGACCGATAATTTAAAGAATTGTTCTACATATATATATCCGGTACGTCGAGGCCGCTGTTCATCTGCGACGGTCGCTCATTGTTGAGCCCAACCTCGAATCATTACATCAAATTGGCCGGATTGATTCGTTCATAAAAACAATTCAATTAGTTTCCAACCATTTTGTTATTGCAATTAGGAGTAATAACATTTTCGAGTATAGGTAGCGTATATACCAACTTTTATCCTATAGAGGCTAGTAGGAAGTTGCGACGTTAAGATCCGCCACTCAGCGTGCTTTCTCGATTTTGACAAGTCAAGCTCAAAGAGAGTAAGTAAATATGTGCATATTCTATGGATATCGATCGATATCGATATAATCTGTTTCCTAATTAAAAAATATTCTGTTTCCTAATTTTATGGAACTTTGTAACAAATTAGTTATATCATATAGTTGATACTTGTTTTTAAATAATATTGCTTGCTGCGGTGTTATCAGCTTTTAGCGGTGTTCTAAGGTTTAGAAAACGAAATTAATGTTTTTTGCAAATCCTGCTTTAAAAATGCCGCAAAAATGAGAATAATTATCAGACTTTCCCATTTTTATTGCAATTGGGAGGAATAACATTTTTGAGTATAGTTTTCAAACGACTGTTTTTCTTAATACCAGTTTAGTCAGTATTGCACTAGAATTGAATAATAAAACGAGAAGCGATGAAAACTTCTTACTAAAGTGATTCCATAATATTAATATGATTCTTCTAATTATTTATAGCCATAACCACGAGGAAGTTTTTTTCAATATATAATTATTATATAACTTAAAAAGCATATCAGAAAAATTATATAGATATTTAAAAAAATCTAAGCCACATAAGAACACGCTTAATTATTCCAATGACGCAACTTAACGTTTCACTTGTGTCTGCCGAGTGCCCTGTGCACAGTGCCCAGTGCACAGTGTGCTTACTGTGCACAGTGCACAGTCTGACTTTGACATTGAATGTTTTCGAACTAGTTCCTCTACGCGTAACAAGACAAATAGACAGTATTAGAGCGACCATCTTGACCTAGATGGAAAAATATATAGGAAATACTAATTTGGTCGCTGACATTGTGTTTTATTTTTAAATTCTCACAAAAATATAGTAAATTGTGTAGCATAATACAGTGATAAGTCACTATATATTTATTTTTAAATGTAGAATAGGCTTAAATATATTGAACGTGCTGAACAATTGGAACGTATGTCAGATTGATTGGTTAAATTGGCTTTAATATAAAGAATTAGTAGCACATACTAGAATTTCTCTGTAATATTTTAAAATTCTGAAAGAAAATAAACAATACTTGCTACACGTTGTACACCGCGTATAGCAGAGAACGCAGTGTCAACACACTCCGTTCCACACTTTACGTCCTATTTCGGGATACGGAACGCAACGCCGCGCTTTGTCTACCAAATAAAAATTAAATAAAAATTATTTAAACATAATAAATAATTATATTATAATGGTAACCGGGGGAATTATTATAAATAATTAAAATAATTCCCCCGATTATCATTTAATCGAACCCATCGAATCATTGCGTTTTTTGTCACTTTACCATTACACGTAGACAGCCTCAACTTTATACATAACTGTTGTTTAATATGAAAATCAGAATACAGAGAGAGAGCCCATTCCTAGAATCCGGATGATAAAAATAAGGTCATAGCTCTTGGCTTTTACATCCGGAAGGGTCTACTTCCTGATAGCGCCGCCAAGGTTGTCCATCAATGGTGTATTTGACTCTACTTGACCACATATTTACTGAGAAAATGATAAGATAATTATATATACTCGTTACGATGGTTGTTTATTGTTAGCTTATGTATCGTTACTCAGAAAATTTAATTTTGTTTTATGTTTTTAACTGCAGTTTCGTTCGCGTGGTCGATTGGTAGTAATTAACGGTTGATTACAACACATTTTAAATGCCTAAACCACTTTTGACCGCTGATAAAGTGGATTAAGTCGAAGAATAATGTGTAGCTTCACATATAGTTTACAGTCTTCCGGTATCATTTTTTTTATAGCGAAAATTAAAAATATTTTCGGAACATATCTCGAAACCTAGGCACCGCCTAGATATGTTCCGGATCCGGATATGCAACGGAGTGTCTTTACACTCCGCCACTACCTATCCTGCTGCAATAAATAAACAACAAAACCATCAGTAAAATTATGCTCAATACCAAATAAATAGAAGTGAACATGGAGTGCAGCCGCCGCGCCGGGACGGCCTGCTCGATCACTAACGAAAAACGTTCCCATAACCTATTTGCGGCAGGTATCCCCTACTGTGATTACCCACTTATACCACGACAGGTTATACTTATGTTGTTAACCATATTACATCAATTTTGTCTCACACGGGAACTGTATTCGAGACCTTCGGTGAAGTAATTATCAACTCTAGTCTCATTAATCATTGACAGGATTTTAGCAATATCTTAGTAAAATAAAAAATAAAAGAATTGGTTAACAAAAGAAATTACCATAAAGACGCAGATATGAAATAAAAAAAATTATCTTATTATATCTTTTATCTCTATCTTTTATTTGTAAGCTTATCATTATCAAAAACATGGTGACAATAGAAATGGACAACATTAATTTAGCAAATATATATAGATAAAATTAAAGTTGTCTTGTGTTTGTTGATTAAATATATTTTGGGAACGGAGTATCTAGACACTACTTCGTCTTTGCTGGTAGAAAAATAGATATTACTATATGAGTAAACGCACATGTATATTTGTTGAATCAACTAGCCTAACTTGATTTAAATGAATACATGAAACGTATGTTTGCCCTATTTCAGCCACTGCTCTGGTACACGACGCAAGACGGCGGTTATTTCGGTTTCGCCCAAACATTCTTGTACGCGAGCTAAAGTTATTTTTAATATAAAAATTTGCACGGACCATGTACTGTGTTGGTGGAGTCGTTTCCCTTTCACTCACCGCACCCAATTTTCGAGACATTGCGTATTGAGAGGCGCAACTCAACGCCGCGCTGTCAACATCAATTTAACCGTAGACCATATAAAAAACTAATAACTCATATATTATACAGTAGTGTCGTATAAATGCCATTCACTAAGGGTTATGAATCAGTGACGTCACCACATCACCGTCTGGTCGCCCTCCCCGCGCTGAGGCGCCGGCCAAGGTCACCCCACACACAGATTTCACATTAACCTATAGTTATACCATGAATAGTTCTGACAATATTATTATAACCATTAACCATTCATTAAATAATCACATAAGAAATAATGTAAATAAATATTTTACATGTAACTTTTTTTATATATGTACGTAATTTTCAGTCAATAAATGTAAATTTAAAAATATACTAGTCGTCACCCGCGACTTCATTTGCGTGAACTCCATTGTTAAATGTTTAATCCCAAATTTTTTGAGTTACCGTAGGTAATACGAAAAATCCTCCCTCAGCGCTCCCTACACACCTACCTAAATAGAAGTATCTGCTTTCTAAGTTCAGTAGATTCATCTGTGCGTTGTCAGTCTACGGTAGAGTTTTGTCTACTCGTATAAAGATTTATATTCTTGATCATACGAGAAGGAGAACTACAGTATAAAAAATGTTTTAACATTTTTTTCGGTTACGTCACTTTCTTCCAGATAGTTGAATAAAATTATTATATATCAATGTTCCAATATTAGAGAAAAAGATGCAATTTATTATTTTCTAAATCAATGTAATAATGTAATCAATAGTAATCTTATCTACATAGGTCTAAGTTCATATCTAAGAACAGACTGAAAACTCTTTCAAATAATAAAAATGTTGAAAAAGCTAATTAAATCGTTAATTGTAATTAAAACATGATAATCGAACGTGAAGGTGCTTCTGTTTCAGTGTCCTTGGCCCCATTGACTCGGGTAAAGTGTACAAATATTTACTATGTAATTGCTGCCGATGTCGCTTCATTTAAAAATGGAAGTATACATGAAAGATATATGTTATATGAGAAAAGTTGGGGGCATTAATAATATTTTATAACTTATATGAATAAAAATAAATCACTTATATATTTATAACTTATATATGTTTTTATGTTCTCTATGTATGTCTATAAATTTCCAGTTGCAATATCGGAATTACGATAAAAACTTTTGAATCGATAAAATGCATGTACCTACTATGCAGATAGCCAAAGGTTTTTTTTTATTATAGATACTTTAGTGTTAT
The DNA here is from genome assembly GCA_018231645.1 of Heliconius ricini. Classification (NCBI taxonomy): domain Eukaryota; kingdom Metazoa; phylum Arthropoda; class Insecta; order Lepidoptera; family Nymphalidae; genus Heliconius; species Heliconius ricini. The sequence goes on along the minus strand of DVQM01001483.1, from coordinate 2,873 downwards.
GTAAAGTATTTCAGAATATCGATATTTTTAAATATCTTTATTATATCTTTTTTATTATTTTTTTATTTCACACTTTGGAAAGAAAAATACTTTTTTACAAAGCTTATAAAGATTTGAACGTAGCGGGATTAAAACTTGAATACTGCACGAGGTTGAGGTTAGACAGTATCCAAAAGTGAGAGTTCAAAATCCTTTACGTTTAAATTTTATACATTGCCTAAAGAGGTCACTCTTAAGTTAGCGATTTTTTTTTCTTTCTGCCTACTCCACGTTACGCGTAGGATACAAAAATTTTTCACTTCCTTCACGTTATTTTCCCACACCTTGTGATGTCGACAATAATTACATACGAACCGATAGTATAATTAATTTTATCTGTTAATGCTAATACATACATACGTATACATACATACATACATACATATATACATACATACATACATACATACATACATACATATGTATGTATGTATTAGTAATCTACGGAATAGCGTCTAAATGTACTCTAATTACTCACCATCAAGGTGTTTTGTTTGATAAGGTGACTCTATTTCCTAAAACCTCGAGGCCATACTGTCTTATTTAAGAGTATTTGTTATGAAACAAAAATGAAAATGTGTATTTTTATATTAGTTTTATTGCTCTGGTTAGACAAGCGCGACGTCTTGTAAATTTGGCAGTGTTTGAGAAAAAACTGATTTACTGCTGGGCTTCCTCTGGGTACCCTACTAAGACTCAAGTTAAATTATATTTCTTATTATTTAAAATTAACTTTTTTCTGACATCATCTTCGTCGTCAAATGGAAATAAGTAAGTTTATAACACATGGTACATTTTAAGTTCCCGGTTACTCTCTCTAACAATAGGTACATTGGTCTACATAAAAAGATTATCGTGATGGTATAACAGCAAAAAAAACTCAAGTCGAACAATTAGTTCCTGAGTTCAGCGCTATCAACCAAACAATTTCTTCAGCTTTTTAATATTCCTATCGATATGCAATGGACACATTGTGCTAGTATTTATAAAAGGTCGCTATAGGTTATTCAAAGTATGACTTTTAATTCTAATACCAATGCATATATTAATTAATAGTTTCATTACAAAACATAAATGAATTAATTAATGTTTTCTTTGTTATAAGCCAGTCAGTCAGAGACTTACAATATAGGACAATATGGGATGGTTAAATTTATATAATATTTTAATATATAAAAATGTTATGTAAATTTAATGATCCGGCTGTGGCAAGATTAAATGCGGCGTTGAGTTTCGCCACTCGACACACAACGTATTATATGCGGGCACAAAAGAGAACAGAATATTTTAACACTAGCTATCTTGCGGGATGCGGGATACAGCGTGACTATCTCTATCAAGTAGCTTTATATATTTTATAATTATACGAAAAAATCATAATATGCCTTTTAACGTAGCACTCTTTCACCACGTGCTCGAACAACGGTATTTATACAAAAGGACAGGTATAGAATATTAACTACTTTATCAATACATATAACAAAAATGTAATTGACTTCTGTCTGTACATACATGAAGAATAAATGACAAAAAATATTATTTATTATAATAATTTCAAGTAACACGACATAAACACAGATTTTTTAATTTTTTTGTCTGTTTGTCTGTGCACGCTAATCTTAGAAATGGTTATATCTATTTAAACGCAGTTTTCATTATTGTATTTTAGTATATTTTCTTTAATATTTAGTGTTTGTTTTATTTTAATTCAATCCAGAACTCGGCGGAAAATGGAGAACGGGGTGGCTTAACACCTAGATCCTACTAGCCTAACCTGCTGCGTGGGTTACAGTGTGAAGCTGATTTCTACGTAATATACAAACTTCACTGTATATATTTTTTTAAATTACTAACTCACTACAATCGTACAGTTGAATGTCTTTAATTTCCTGTCGATGTTCGTCTGTTATATAAATCAAAGGAAACGCGTAAAGGTTGTATTTATTATATCGTAATCATAAAATGATGACGCAACTTTTCCTAAGGTTTACATACTCCTACTTAAGGTGTTGATTGCATTAGATCGTTACTAAAACTGCCTGTCCGATATAAATGTATTTATTTATATTGTAAATATCATATTTTTGTATGTATCATCAGATGGTTACTTTATGAAATTTTCAAAATTTTTTTTAGAATTTTTATAATATACTACATTTGGCTTGTGGCTTCGTCCGCGTGGTCTAATGGAAGTAGTTGAGTGACACATTCTAAGTGCCTCATGGGTGACTCTGACCTTAAGTGCAGTAGGTTATATAAAACCATTAACATTCTGTAATATAGCCAATATTTTTGTTCGATAATAGATTATACAAGACGGAACGGGAACAGGGGTGTCTTAATGGGAACTGTTCCCAGGTCCTCTCTGCCTACCATATGCGGAGGTGTAATAAAAAGTATAATAAAAAAAGTAGAGATACTTATACAACACTTCATTAAATATTTATTTCTAATATTTCTGATACAAAGACACAAAATAATGTTATATTTTTAAATGATTAGATAATCATAAATTTCAAGAATCTACGCCCATTATAGTCCACCTATTTAAGTCCTTAGATTATTGTCCACAGGGCAATTTTACGACTTTTGGCTGGCATACAATTTTAAATATATGTATAACAGAAAAAACAAAAATAAGAGTTAAAATACTATAAATAAATAAATAAATAAATAAATTACATAAGAAATAAATAAAGGTATGTTGAAACTTGAAAGTTTCTCGAAATACTAAATATAATTTAATAAACTAAACAGATTTCGATCAGATTACATTTTTAAGGCCAGTCGTGGCGCAGTGGCACAAAGTGTGACTGTAAAACCGATTGGTTGTG
>DVQM01001482.1:0-11936 GCA_018231645.1 Heliconius ricini | reverse complement strand
GAACGGAGTGTCTTCACACTAGATTCCCTCTGCCTACCCTGCTGTGTGCGGGATATATATCTAATAATAAATAATAAAAAAAATATAATTAATTATCCCAAGTGCGAACTGAATCCATAACCGTCGTGTTTATAGTCACACCTTTTGCCACTGCGCCTCATTATGTAATTTAGGTCTTTTCGGAATTTATTTGATTTTGCTCGTAAATTTGGTTGTGTTTAAAGAAAAATATTTAGTTATACGGTGTTGAAGTCGACGGTGAGTACGCGCGCACGGCAAGCTCAGTTTTCCCCCGAACTCCAATCCTGACCTTAAGGCGTAAATCTTGGTGCTTTTACCATCATACAAAGTGAATGCTAAAGATTCAGCCAATTTAGTAAAACAGTTGTATAAAATAACTGTTATAACAATGAGCAAATTTGTCGAACTGAGTACTTTAACATGATATAACTTTTTTATTTATGAACCGATTATAAAGTAATAAAGCTTGCCAGAATTCAATAGTGAAAACCCCATTTAAATCGGTTCAGCCGTTTTTGAGATTAGCGTGAACAGCCGCACAGACAAACAGGCAAAAGATGAAAATTTAAAAAATCATAGTTTTGTTGTTCAGACTCCTATCCGAAGTAAATTCATAATTTACAATATTAAAAGACCGTTCTCCGTTATTGTTGTAAATGTGACGATTGTGGACGATTTTCCCTCGATGGAATGAAATATTTAATGTTTTCATTTCCGTCTTAGGACAAGGCAAAGTGTGGTATTGAATTACGACACACAGCACGCAAAGCCTCGAGAATTTGGTGAAAAGTGGATTGCCTACAGTACTGTACGTGATATAGAGCGTGAAGCTAAAAAAAAAGTAGAAAAAAGACTAGAATTCTCTCGATTACACGACACTTAACGTAATTTATAAAACCATATTCTAATAATAGGAGGATAATTCTAGACTTAAATGAAAAAGAAAACTGACACATAAATTTATGTAAAACTATTTTTTTTATCAGAACAATTGTTTCAAGCGTCCTTAATATATGTTAATATCTACGTATTTTTCGTACAAAATAATTTCGAATAAATTACTCGGTGTGTTTTATTTAGATTTTGGATAAAACTACGTTCTTGTGTTTTACCTTCCTTCTCTTTTGAAGGGACTAAATATGGGATAGAGAATGATTCAGTAAAGCTATTTATCCAACCATTTTATTAAAAAAAGGGATATAGGTGAAAACCTCATAAAATTTATAAGAAAAAATCTTCAAAAGTAGTGTTTCTGTAAAATTTTCGTAGGTATTTTGTATCAGAATATCATATAAAGTAAAGTATAAGCTATAAATTTTGTATTGAAAATTCTGAAAAGCATTCGTTGTAAGCAGATGTGACACATTTCATGACTTTTGAAAAGAAATCTAGAATAATATTTATGTAAAATTATTATTACTTCTCGGCTACTTACACTCAAATCCGCTATGTCTCCAAAATTTATCAGAAAGAGGGTAACAGAATGTCTTAAACTAAGTTCTCTCTGCTTACCCTGCTATACGCAGGATACAATGGGAAGCTAAAAAATATGTAAGGTATTCCAGTACGTCGTTAATCCACGGCATATAAGTCTTCACTGCTGTCTTATATTTTTAAAAACTTCAAATAGAATTAGAATCATCTATTCAAATTGCTTTGACTATCTTAATAATATATAAATAATTGCTATATCCGAATAATACAATACATGAAAGAAAAAATAGCAAATGAAATAAAGCGGCTTTATTCTAGGTTACCATTGAAAGAATGTCTCCTACATACACTCATATAATACGTATATAACGAGACTAGGTAGCAACTGCCTATTGAAATGAATTGAAAGTAATATCGATAGAAAAACTGTTATTGAACCAAATATGTTAATAATCGGGACTCTGTCGGTTGTGAGCTCGATTCTCACTAGAGGTAATATTCAATATTTTAATTTCCTCGCTGTTTGAATTCTACGACTCAACAGAGAGTGCCTCGAAATTCGGCGGAGAGTAAGGAACAGAAGTGTATTAATTGTTTTTAATGTCTTAATAGTTCTCAGGTTCCCTTTGGCTACCCTGTTATGTGTGGGATATAGCGTGAATCTATCAAATAATACATAAGGTAGTTTTGGTACAGTGACGACGAAAGCGACGGTTGTGGGTCTGATTCTAATACGGCTTTATATGAGCATTTTTCAAGATACTTACAATATAATTATGAAAATATTGTTGCATCTAAAAGAAAGATTGGACCATCAAATTAGGCAACTGGCCCTTAATGGGGGGCAGCATTAGTAAAAGTTAATAGCCTAAGATTCCAGGGCTATCAGACCTACGTCAATTTAGCAAAGCTGAATTTTGGAATACTATTAATCTAATATCTAGTTAAGACAGTATACGTACGCATTGACTTATGAGTGTGGCCTTTTCAGAGGTAGCGCCAAATAAAAGTGCATCTGTATCTGGGAGGATCCATTCATGGGTAAATAGTATATGTAAAATTTAGACCGTGGTATTACAACGTAATTTGCCCCAATTTTAAACAACCTTTAGGTCTGGCGCGAGTAAAAGCTCTACGTAAAGACTTTGGTAATAATATTTTTTTTAACATTATTTTTAAAAAAAATAATTAAATACGAGTGTTTTAACTTTAACATAGGTGAAAGTGGACTTTATGGACCTTTAGTTGCACTACCTCTAAAAGGACCCCACATGCAAACAGTAAATAGGCATACCTTGTTAACTACATATAAGACTAATAATGCTCAAAATATCAGCTTTGCTAAAATGACGTAGATCTGGAGCCATGGGATCCTCGGCATCGTACTATATTTGTGTTTATTTTCTTTACACACTTACCTATATTTTACAGAAAATTTAATATTTATGAGCTGTTTCACAGAAGAAAATTTCCAGAATGCAGAAATAATATAAATATTGATGAAATAGAAGATAAGAAAAAGAAATGAGGAAAAGAACCAAGAAAAACGTTGATTCGGAGTCAATCAGTGAAATCCTTTTACGATACGACCAACAATCTCGAGATTCTGATTGACAAGCCTTTGTGTTTGACTTTGCCTGTATATCTTTTTGACTAGCTTCATAATCTATACTGATATTTTAGAATTGAAGAATTTATTTGTTTACACATACTAAATAATCTCAAAAACTACTGGTTCTATGAAGGATAAAATACACTTTTTGTGTTAGATAGTCTTACAGCTATAATCATATAGACTATGTGAGCGCAGTCGATAGTATTAGTTCCACACTGTATTTCTATGAAGAGAAATAATTTATTTCCACGATTCGGAATAAAAATCAAAAAACTCTGTACACTCCGATGTTATACCACTGCGCTACTACAGCCCATGAGCTAAGTTGCTGGCGATTTAAATATTTTATTATGGGCTATGACTGTAAATGCGGCTAGTTGTGGATTCAAACTCCACTCGAGGAACTAAATTATTAATTTAAATTAATATTTTCATTTCTTCGCTCTGGTATCGAGGGAAAGCGCGGAGTTGAGTTCCGCCACTCTACACGCAATGCCTCCAGAACTCGGTGAATAGTGGGGAATGGAGTGTCTTAACACTAGGTTCCCTTTGTTCCCTGTTGTGTGTATGTGGGATACAGCGAGAAGTTGATATTAGATAAAAATCAAACCTACAATCATCGCGTATATAGCCAGGCAGTTATCACTTTTTGCCTAGACTCACAGAATTTAACCATAATTTTATATTTTTGTAGATGTCTAAAGAACCATTATTTATTATTTAAGCAAACTTTATAAATACCCAGCCAAAGGGAAACATTTTGAACATCTGGTACATATTGTACGAATCGAAGTTTACAGTTTACTAAGTGAAATCTCATTTTACTTATGTTTTAGTGCTGATTTTTTTAGTTTGACGCATGTTGGGGAGTATGTGAATGGAGCATAGTGTCAAATCGCTTTCAACGCTATTCTTTAGTTTTTCTCTATTAACTTCATAGCTAAAACTAAATTTTAATCATCCCGATCGCAATATATTTTTCATGTAAATGAATTTGTGGGCAATTTATTATATGCTAGTTGTATTTTTTAAAAAGTATTATTTCTCGCTTTCTAAAAAAAAATTGAACGCGAAATTTTAAAAAATCTCCGTATATAAAAGCTTAGAATCTTATTTACTCCTTTAAATGCATAGGAAGCAAAATATAATTTATAAGCGTATTTCGTACCCAAAAATTGTCTGAACGAAAAAAATTGTAGCGAAAATTGGTTTATGCTACGTAAATATTACTCGACATTCTTAAAGCGTATCAAGTTTCAATAATACAATAAAATTTTTAAGCTATATATGAAGACTATAAAGAGAGATAGAGATTGATGATTAATTTAGATAGAAGCAGGCAGCTTTAAGCTGTATTAGCATGTAGCAATGTAGGTAAAGGGAACCTATAATTAAGTACTCAGTTCCCCAATTTCTCCTCAGTTTTCGAAAATTCTACTTAGTTTCCGTTTGAGTGATGAAACTCGGTACCGCGCTCTTTCTTTTTACGTGAAATTAAAATAATTTATTTCTCCTTCCTTCCTGGAAATCGACCGCGCAACCGTCGTAATTATAGTCAGAACAGTTGCCGATGTCCAGTGTAAAAATCTGCAGTACTCTAGTAATCTGTAGAAGGTGGTCAGTTGGACAGCTTTAAAATAATTGAAAATTATTAGTCACAAGCTTATTATTTACGCCGTATCCTAAGCAAGCAGGAAATTCAAACTGTTATACCCCAAACACTACCAAATTTTTAAGACCAAGGAGAGAGGATTCCGAGAGGATGTTAGTTTAGATATTCAAATCGGTTCACTGGTTTAACAGTTACAAGAGAACAAGGCGCGGACATATATATATGTATATACATACATATGCCCTAAAAATGTAATTCCATTTTTTGCGGTTTTTCGCAGTCAGGTAAAAGGCCGTCAGTACTTGTGGCGTCGTGGCACGTTGCCGGTGGTGGAACCGCGTGTGTCTGTCTATAGTCTTGGATCCTTTTTGTTCGATACTTTTTTTTGTTATTGACTTGTTGACAAAACACGGCGTTGAGCAAATTTGATTACCAATCCACTATCTGTTCGATTCTAAAAATAAAAGAAATATAGAAAGCTTCTGTCACTCAACACACGATGCTCCAGAATTCAGACTGCGGAAATTAGAGAATGGAGTGTGTTAACACTAGGTTCCCCCTGTCTACCCTTTTTTATATGGGATACAGCGTGAAGATAAAATATAATACTAACTTAAAGTAATTGATTTTTTGTCGGTACATCGATCTTCTATAACGTCTTATTAACACCGAGTACAAAGCGACCTTTACTTATAAGGAACTAATACAAAATCAATCAAGTGAAAGGCAAGCATTAAATTGAATAGATGTAAAAAATAATAGACTTATACACATATCTTTATTATATTTTGTTTTTCAGCTTCTCGATATATTCTGCATATAGTAAGGTATGCAGAGGTAACTTGGTAACCCAGTGTTACGATACACCAATTCCCATTAAGATACTTCCGTACCTAACTTTTCGATATTTTGAACTATTTAGTATATTAATTAATTCCTTCTCGTTACGAGGCAAAGCACAGTGTTGAGTTCCGAAGCAGGTGGCAGAACGGAGCGAAAGGAAGTGTTTAAATGGGAACGGAACGTCTTAGCACTACGTTACCAGGTTCCCTGTACCTACCCTTCTTTGAGTGAAATACAGTGTGAAGCAAAAAAAAACATCTACACTACACTCTACTTTCCGCCAAGCATTAGAGACAAAACCAGTTCAGCGACGGAACTTAGCGCTGCGCCAGAAAGGGGAAATAAAAATAATTACAGAATAATTTCTTCAAATGCAACAGTCATATTCAGTCATTCCACTGCGCCACAGCGTGTGCCAAATCTAAAGCTAATGTCCATTTACATCCTTCATTGAGCACTCAATCTAATGCTTGCCTTACGCTTGAATAGTTCTAATATTAGTTCCCTATATGTAAAGGTCACTTTGTACTGTGTTAACAAGATAGACGTTAGTCATCATATTAGTGACACAAATTAAGAAAAATAGTGACTCTAGAAGCGAAAGTTTAATTTTATACGATTGGCAAAGTTTTGATTGTGGTCAATATTTGGTACACAGTGTAAAAAAGGCCAGTCGTAGCGCAGGGTCACAAGTGGGTGACTGTAAACGTGACTAGTTGTGGATTGGATCCCCACTCGGAGGAAACGAAATATTTATTTAAATTTATATTTTAATACTTTGGCTCTGCTGTCGAGACAAAACGCTGCGTTGAGTTCCACCATTCAGCACGCTATGCCTCCTGAATTCAGCGGAAAGTGGAGAACGGAGTGTCTTAACACTAGGTTCTTTCTGCTTACCCTGCTGTGTGCGGGATACAACGTGAAGCTGATTTATAGTGCATAAAAAGCAGTTCTATATTTTATTTTGTATATCAGGGTAGGAAGAGGAAACCTAGACCGAGAACGGGGAAACGAAAATAAATAAACCATGTTCATTTCCCGAGTGAGAATGCAATACGGCCTTAAAAGTAGAAAATTCTGTTTATAAGTGGCGGAGCTCGCCACCGTGTTTTGTCGTTACCAGAGCAAGGTAATAAAAATATATCTTTTTTTAACTTTCCTAGTGGGAATGGAACCCGCAACCGTTGCGTTTATTTGCACACTTGGGCTCAGCTACGGCTCGCCAGTCTTCTTAATTTAAATTACGCGTTAATAATTGATGCCTAAAGATTTTTCTATGTATTTTGGGTATAGAGTGAAATTTCCTAGTATCAATAAACACTGTCTCAACTGGGGAATAACTAGGAGATAGGGCACGAGACGGTTGTGAATTCGATTTCAACATGAAGAAAAGGTAAGATAATAGTATAGATGTTGAAATATCTGCTTCTGCAAATAGGAGCAGCTGTCACAAAACTCTTGTTAAGTCTCTTGGTGCTAAGATAATCTTACGCTGAATATTCCATTAGATCGATTGAACTTGCCCTTGCAAAAACTACAATAACTTTATTTATTACGTTCTCCATTTTCCTCTCGAGGCATTGTTGACTCTTGGAATTCAACAGCTCGCTTTGTCTCGTTGCCAGAGCGAGAAAAAGAAAATATTAAATATTTAATTCCTCCAAGTTAGAATCGAACCTATATCCGTCGCTTTTACAGTCACACGCTTGTGTATCTGCGCCTTGATCTCATACCTGAAATAATGCCTCGCGTTCCTAAATATTTATTTTATTTTAATTTTATTATTATTTCAAGCTTCTTCCTTCTACTGTTGCCGTTATAAAAAAAAAAGAAATTCTAATGAGTTCTTGTGTGCTGGCTAGCGTAACTCAGCGCCACATAATATTGTGGCGTATAGATCATATTCAGTAATTAGTATTAGTATTAAGTATAAAATTCTTGTTTTACATTTTGTTAACGTTTAAAAGTAAAAGTACAAGGAATAAATTCCCGTACTTCGGAAAAAATATTTATTCTCTTGAGTGGGAATCGAATCCGTTTTTATTCATCGTGTTTATAGCCATCTTCCTGTAATGTCATATACGCCACGACGCAACGGCCTCTAAACAGAAATTATTTAGAAATACTAACTAAATAAGTAATTAAATTATGAAAATAGAACTTTGGTATTGGTCAAATTATTGATAAATTATTCATATATTATAATGAAGCCGCCATATTGCATGTATGTACTGTAACTGATGTTTATAGGTTCAATTCCCATTCGAGGGAATGAAATATTTTTATTATTCTACTCTGTCACATGAAATGTGGCGTTGAGTTCCACCATCCAACACGCAACGTCCCTTATATTGGGCAGAACGTGGAAAACGGAGTGTCTTAGCACTCTGCACTACTATATGCTGTGGCGCCAAGAGTAAAAATGATATTAACCTAAATAATACAATACACAAAATGTTGCCTAGAAAAAGCAATACGGATGAGAAAAAAATTTCATTAACAAAATAAATATGCTTAGAAACTGACATAGTCAGCACAACTTTGAAGTTGGTTTTGTTGGCGTCCCACAACAATGAATAATAGGTCCCATCGAATACCGGCTGTCCATTCCAATTTTATAAGTCGAAAAGTTCACCCGGGGCGGTCGTTGTTTACAATTTAGAAGAAATTCGGTATGACATTTTATTATATAAGTTCAAGTTACTCACAAAGGTTGTTTTGCTACACGATATTTTATATGGGATACTATCTGTAAACGCAACGGTTTGGGGTTTGATTCACACTTGGGGGAATTACTATTAGTTTAATTGCTTTGGTAAACAGACCAAGGTTCGGCTTTGAGCTCCACTTGTCTGCACGTAATATTTAAAAAATAAGGTGGTGTGTGAGAAACTGAGTATAATAACATTTGATTTCATCTGCATCTCATACAATACAAATATTGAATATTAAATATATACCAATTTTGTATTTAACGTTGTCGATATATTTTTTGAGTATTTAAAGAATAATCGAAACAATAAAAAGCACGATAAAATTCACAAATTTGCATAGAATTAAAAAGAACATTCAGGTCATACAGTTCTTCGAACGGTGCGGATGTAAAAATACCATTCATTTTTACGCTTGAATTGCTACGTACTTGTTTGTATGTATGGGTTATGAGAATAGTTTAACTTCCGTTTATTCAGTTCAGTTTTATTTTTATAAATGATAGCAATAACTATTCGATTTTAAGCTCGATATTCTTTGATATCCTCATATTGATTTATCGATTTTTGGGAATCCAATTTTATCATCTAATATAATTTATCCGTATCTAAAGATTGCGGGTTCAATTTTTATTTAAAGATTTTATTATAGCTTCTGTATCTGCAAGAGACCAGTCGTGGCGCAGGGGCACAAAGTGAGACTGTGAATCTGTTTGGTTGTGGATTCGATCCCCACTCGAGGAGATGAAATATTTGCTTAAATTAATATTTTTATTTCTTCGCTCTGGTGTCAAGGCAATGCGCGGTGTTGAGTTCTACCACTCAACGCACAATGCCTCCAGAATTCGGCAGAAAGTGGGGAACAGAGTGTCTTAACACTAGGTCTTCCTCTGCTTACACCGCTGTGTGTGGGATACAGAGTGGAGCTGATTTATTTGATGTATTACGTATTCTATATCTACAGATATATACGTAACTATACTAAACTATATACTAAACTATACGTAAGCAGGGCATTTACTTCGCGTTTTGTCTTGTTACAAGAGCAGGGAAATATTTTATGCCCTCGAGTGGGAAACGAATCCCACTCCAACTATCCACTGTAATCGTCGTGTTTGCAGTTTTTACTTTGTTTAATTTTGTGTTAATCAATTTATCAATATACTGATAAGTATAATTCTGTCAAGCTCAAAAAATGCATAAGCATAAGTGGAGTTGGAAGAGTCTTAATATGAAACGGAGTGTCTTAACACTAGGCTCCCAGGTTCCCTTTGCCTTTGTTATATGCAAGATACAGAATAAGCATAAAAGTTTGCAAAAATGTTATTTTAGATGTACCGAGATTCCTATGTAAATCTAGCCACTACGAAGAGATATAGTATTTCCAATACGTGAAAAGTATAATACATCACATCGAATATAATATAAACGTACAGTACAATATAGGACTCGATGCGACTTGGAGTGGAACATCTGTACACAGATATCAGAGTGGCTTAGTTTAGAAATGAAAGTAACCTTTTCAAGTTGTATTACATTATTTTTTGAGGACTTCTTGGTGAAATTTACAATGCTTTTAATATAGATGTTAGGGTTAAAATGAAGCGCCAAATAGAATATATTATAGTATAGTGGACGGAAATTTAAATAATTAATTATAATTTCGAGACCGTCGTGGTCACTGTCACACCCTTATTCCCACAAGAGTGTGACAGTAACGCCAGGACTGTGGGTTCGATCCCCACTTGAGGGAATGAATGATTTTTCCTTAATATTTTCATTTCTTCACTCTGGACCAAGGCAGAAGGCGAGCATCAATAAATTTGGCAGAAAATTGAGAACAGAGAGTCTTAACACTAGGTTCTCTGCCGGGTTGCACGGTTGCTGTATGTGGGATACATTCGGATTGATTTATTTACTTAATCTCAACTGACAGTTAGAATTTCTTTCTTTCTTTTTTTTAGTTCACGCTATGTCCCGCATATAGGAACCTAAAGTAAAAGCACACTGTTCGCCTTGCAATGCCCAAACGCAGTACTTTGTCTTGTCACTAAAGCGAGAAAATGGAAATAATTAATCCCTCCGAATAAATAAAATTAGACATCTTCCGTAATAAGGCTGTTCGAAAAGGTAAAAAAAAAGAATTTAGCGTTAAAATATAACATATCCTAATTTCACCCCTTTTTTAATATTGAACTATAATCGTTTCTCTGGATAGGAATCGAACCCGTAACTATCGAGTTTACTGTAAATAGTACCCAAAAGTATAATATCAAAACATAGCAGATAACTTCGCTATGCTAAATATTAAGCCAAATTTAGGCTAACGTCAATTTCTGCGGCTAATCCTACTATATGCTCATTACGGTCGACGTCGGGTTCACTTAATTGGTAAATTAAATTACACAAGCAAATACGTGGGGATATTTCTTAGTAATTATACTGTATAATGGACGTTGTCGTCGAACAGTGACTGACTGTAATCGTGACGGTTGTGGGTTCGAATGGTCTTTTCATTTCCTCGCTCTGGAGACAGACAAAACTTGGAGCTTAATTCCGCCTTATTCGTATTAACCCTTTTCTTATCATTTTACTACAATATCATTACTATAACCTAATTTATTAGTTTCTGCTTTTCGCTGACAACCTTTGTTTACATGGATTTTAAGGAAAATGGAAAACCTTATTTATCTTGTCCTTACGGAACGTCGAAAAATTATCTTTTAGGACTCCCTACTCTACCAGGCAAATTTTAACTTTCTACGTCCAATAGTGTAGTATGTGTGTTAGCTGTCAGCCATTTAGTAACAGAAGAGTTTTTAATCTATAAACTAGCGACCCAAACACGAGTTCACCCGCTCAAACTTATTGTTATAATATTAAAAGTATACTATACAAAAACTTCAAATAAATTGTAGTCTCAGTGTTATTCTGATGTTTAAAGCTATATTACTGTAAAGTTTCATCTAAATCAGTTCAGTAGTTATTGCGTGAAACTAGGACAAACATCCATCAGAACAAACTTTTACATTTATGATGTCAGTGGGATATAACACCAATATAAGGATTTTTTTTTAATATTATAAAATCAAATGATGTATATATACATTTTTGTTCATACTAGCATGAAGAGCTGTGCTCATTAGCCTCCCAGTTCCATTAATTCGAATTTTTCCGAAACGAAATAAAATCTGTGCAAATATAAAACTCATTCGAAATTGTTAGCACATTTTTTATGTTTATTGGTTTGCTTTAAACACAGCGAGTGATGCGAATTTATTTTTTGTTATTCTTATTTTACTAAATTGAATGAACGTTTCTATATAATGATAGATTCATTATTTCATATTCACACCTAGAAATTATTTCTTTAAAATATTCTTTTTAGGTTTAATTTCTGTGAAATGACGTGTATTTCTTTTGCTTGCTCTTTCTTTTGTTGTCTCTCTTTTATTGTAATGAAACAAAATAACCAATAATTCACACACACACATTAAATTTTAAGTTTAATTTTAATTATATTTTAATTTTTCGTTGCAGCGTTTAGTTCCACCACTCAAGGCGCAATATTCTGAAAATTATGAAAGGGATATGTACTACATACATACTATGAGAATAAATGGAATACATAAAGAATGTTAATTACATTTAATTTTTATTATAGAATACGGATGTAAAACCAAATATATATATATATATA
>DVQM01001481.1:0-11940 GCA_018231645.1 Heliconius ricini | reverse complement strand
ATATATATATATATATATATATATATATAAGCTCTCGTAAATAAATAATGTTTCTATTAAATATAAGTTTCAGCGACGTTGCATATTGCATCGGCATTATTACAAAACAGTGCTCTCTCATTTATCATAACAATGTAAGAAATCGGGGAAGCATTTGCTTTAACTAAACTTATTTAGTGTATAAATATGTTTACAGGGAAATCGTGACTGATTGTCTTATTTTTTTAGCTTCCGGTGGTATCCTACTCATAGAAGGGTAGGTAAAGAGAACCTGGAAACCTGGAAAAGGAACAAATTATTTTCATTTCTGCATTGAGTTCCTGAAGTTGAGACCTTATATGCAATGTCTCAAAACCCTAGGTTCTCTTTGCCTATTGTAATATATATATGTAGAAGTGTATGTAACAATTCTATGACGCAGAACGTTTTATTATAGTCGTTTAATGGGAAACCTTTGAACTTAATCAACTTATCAAAGGATTCTTTTGACGTAAATATCAAAAATAACACTGTACAATATATTTTTGTAATAATTGCTGCAATATCATCAAGTAGTGTGGATACGTTAACAGAATGATAGATAAAAGAATCGTAAAAAAAGACTTATTAAGCAAGAGTAAGGAGTAAAAGTGACAGCGGAAGAACTTGATTTACCTTTGAGAACACAGTGTCAATGATACTGGAGGAAGATCACGTAAAAAACAGGAACATCTTCCCCCAGAGGACACGTATGAAAAGGTTGCTGATAGTGAAAGAGGTGAAAGAGGCAGAGACCGTAGGGCCTGGTGCTCAGTGCAGCTTATCATAATAACTGATTCTGTAGAATCACAGAAGTCGAACCCACAACCATCGTTAACAGTAAGACGCCGTCCCGATCTAACGGAAATGAAACTTCAAGTATATAAATAAAAAGTAACACATTTCGACACGGACTATTTCCTCTTTAAACTACGGATGTTATAAATTCAGCACAAAAGAGCTCGATTCCTGCTGTTTACAAGAACCTTTTCATAGAAAATTGTGAACATTTTTAAATTGCTTCACAGCAATATTTATATAATATTATTTTTAGTATTAGTGTATATGTTTATCTTACGTTTTTATATATATTTTATTTATTTTTTATTCTGGGCGAATAGACAGAAACATATTGTATATTATTTTTTAAGTATGAGGAAGTTGTAGCACAGGGATACACGCGTTGACTGTAAAGGGGACGGATGTGGGTTAAATTCCCACTCGGGGAAAAGAAATTGTAATATTGGTATTTCTTCCCTACATCAACACACAATACATTGAGAATTCGGCGGAAAATTAGGAATAGAAGTGTCTTAATAAGAACGCGGTATCTTAGCACTAGGTTTTCAGATTTCCTCTACCTACTCCACTATGTTAGGGGTACAACGTAAAACCAAAATTACAGTATAGATTATATGGTTTCAAAACTCTCCTTTCTCGCCTTATGGTGAAAGTTTTCCATTTCCCACTTACAGTGGCGTAACTAAACATCGCTCGTGTAATTTTTAAATATAATTATTTTTAGTTTAAGTATCACCTTAATGGGAATTGAACTCTTAACTCTTATGTTTAGTAAAATCTAACGTGATGGATGTATTTTTTTACAAAGTTCAACCTACAAAAAACCATTTTAAACTTTCCTTTTTTAAAGTAAAATATAAATGAATTCTTAGATATCAAGGTAAGGTTATTATGAAACAACGGAATTGTTCCCCAAACGAAATTTCACAATTACGCACGTAGAAGTAATTTGAGACCTATTATATTCTATTTTGTTCTTAGAGTTGAGTAAGAAGCTGTGTAGTTTTCACTTCCTTTATAATACTAGTTGGCTAGATCTAATTTAAATAGCTTTACTACCCGCGCATAGTAGGGTAAACAGAGGGAACCTAGGAACCTAATTTATCTAGTGTTAGAAAACTGTTTCCATTATAAGATGCTTGAGCTTGCTGGTCCTTGTGCAAGGGCAAAGTAAAAAGTGTCTTATTACTGGGTTCGCTCAAAAAATATGAAAGTAAAAATAAATATAAGAATTTATATATATATATTTAGCACGGCCATTGTGGTGCAGTGAGTAGGTTTGTATTATTAATAGTGGGTTCGTAATACGTAACGCACACGACGGTTGTGACTTCGAATCTTATACACTAAATTAATAAAAAATCCTTAGAAATCAGATTATAACCAAAAAAGCTATTATGGATAGTAAAAATGGGAACCTAGTGCTTTCTTCATCATTCTCTTTGAAGGAACATCCTAGCAAGAAAAATATGTAGGTCATTCAGCAATATGTTCCTTACATTACGTATATAAACAAACATACATACAAGTACATATGAATCATCAATTTAGAGTAATACCATAAATTAATTCGCTTTCGTATTTAAAAGGGGTTAAAAACGCTTCCAGCAAAATTCAAATAAAAAAATAACCGACAGCGTGATTAAGCACACGTTTCTAAAAGATCGTTATCTAAAATCTGGAATATTCTACCATTTCGCCTCTTTTTTTTAAATCCGTCCAATTGATGTTTATTTTTATTTGCTTTTGGGGAACCGTGACTTTGTTGATAAGGAAAAATAAAAAATAAAAATATCCTTGTTTTTAAAATAGATGTTCTGACCAAACGGTTATAAGAGGTTTCGCCATATTGTTGAAAGAAGGTGTTTCTGTACAATATATGTAATGTAAGAGGGTTTAAAACCCTCTTATATATATCTTATATTATAATGTAAGAGGGTTTTTTTTATATTTATGATTACCTACTTCGTATAAATTAGCGGAACTCAGAGAAGGAACTCGAAAAAATAACTTATCTCATTTTTCTACTCAGGCCGGATACATCGTGGCGTTTAGTTCCGCCAATCAATGTGCAATGTGTCAAATTCTGGTGGATGACTTAAATTGGCATGAAAGTAGATATTGTACATTCTATTTAATTTTTAGATTGTGAGTTGCCTTATTTTATGCTGTAATAATGTACCTCATCTATATAAATATATTTTTTAGAGTAGAATTATCGTCCCTAGTAATGGGGATAAAATTTAGAAGGTGTAATATATATTATTGTCAATATTTGTTTAAATAAAATTAAATCAGCTTCTCGCTGTATTGCGCATATAGCATATATATATACAATTTTTTTTCCGCCCACATATTTTTTTTTCTTTTTTAAGAGAGAACGGAGCATCAAACGACGGTCTCTACATGCTTCTTTCGCTTCGTCCACTGACAACAACCTCTTCATACATCTTTTGATACTGTGTTCCTCTCCACCTTTGGTAAAAGTTGAAATTTAAATTCATATTTTCTATACAGAACCTAATAACAAAATATCGACGGCCATACAAGTTATTTCATGTTCAGAACATATGGCGGTACATGAAATGGACCAATCTGCCCAAATTAGCATTTAAAACGAACTCTAATGAATATCCCAATAAAAATGGTTGCAAGCTGCAGAGGAAATGGCTACCAAATTTAGATCTAGCTTGAAAAAATATGAAGGTTATAATTATTCTATCTATCAAAACATGTTTTTTGTGCGTTCAGTTGTGCGTGTGCTGTGCTCAGGAGAGCAAAGTGTGATTGTAAAATCGACTGGTTGTGGGTTCGATCCCGCCCTATGAAATGAAATATTTATTTAAATTTTTATTTCCATTTGTTCGCTTTGGTGTCGGGCCAAAGCACGACATTGAGTTCTGTCACTCAACATGTAATGCCTCCATAATTCGGCGGAAAGTGATGAACGGTGTGTCTTAACTTAGATTCCCTCTGCCAACCCTGCTGTGTGCGGGATACAGCGACAAGCTGATTTATTTATTTTATTTATTTATATAACATGTAGAAAGGTAATATGCTTAATTATGCTTAATTATGCTTTTGGCCGTTATCTAACTACCAGTCCGTTAAAATTAGTCATTCAGAGTTCTGTATTTTAATATATTCCATTTCTAACAATCCCTATTCTCTTGCAACCTATAATATTAATTTTAACTTTAAATTACATTTTTTTTTAAAGTTGCGGTGACCCATTGTAGTTACATAATGAAAAGAAACTACTTCCTTGCGTTATATTTTATACAACAATTCAATTATAAAAAATAAAGATAACAAAGTAACCTTTATAAGAATTTATAAAAAAAAACCAAATGTTTTGTAAAAATTCATTACAAAAAGT
Source organism: Heliconius ricini (assembly GCA_018231645.1). Lineage (NCBI taxonomy): Eukaryota > Metazoa > Arthropoda > Insecta > Lepidoptera > Nymphalidae > Heliconius > Heliconius ricini. The sequence goes on along the minus strand of DVQM01001481.1, from coordinate 7,742 downwards.
TGTATTCCGCCCCTCCGTTGTATACCTTCAGTATAGGCAGAGACAACGTATTCAGTCAGTCATTCCGTTTCCCACTTTCTGTAAAATTTACATTACATGTTCAATGCCACGCTTTGTCTTTTTTCAGAGTCAAGAAATCGAACTCATCACCGTCGAGTTTACAGTCAGGCGATGGGCCGTGATCATGAGCCCCATGATATTGTTATTAGAAAAGTACATATAAAAGTGTAAATATCAAAATATCCAGAAATTTTAGATTTATTTTTTTATTAGCTTCACGCTGTATTGCGCGCGAAGTACAGTAGAGAGAGGGAAATGGAAACATAGTATTAAGACACCGTTTCCATTAAGACACTTCTGTTCCATAATTTCTGCTGGATTTTGGAGGTTATGCCGGTTGAGTGGCGAAGCTCAACGTCACGAGGAAATTAAAATATTAAATATTTCAATTCTACGATTGTAAACCGAATTTACAACTACAGTTGCACACTTCTACTCTGCGCCAAGACTGGCCTCCAATTTAATAATAACGAGGGAAATCTAAAGCGGAGCTTAGAAAACACAATTTTTACACGTCATTTTAATTTTTAAACACGCTTTGTAGATTCTTTTTGAACCTTTCTTAATTTTATAGTCAAAGAATTTGTGCAAAAAGTTAGCAAAAAAAAATTACAAAGTAACTACTGTACAATTCATTTTATTAGTCAAAAAGATGTTTGAGTTTTTTTTAAAGAAAAAAAATATGTTTTTTAAATGAACGTAGCGTCTCACTTTGCCCTTTAAATTAGGTCGCACGCAATTTTCCGAAATTGTTCAAAGCTGTTGATACCACCTTAAATAGAATTATCATATGGAAATTCATATTATTTTATTCACGTATTTGATATGATTACATGAATATTTTTTTTATAAAATTTGTTTTTGTATTTTTTACGTGTTTATTTAGATATTGTTAATTTTTTTTTAACCACTTTTCAAGCAAGAAAATCTTTATTATGTAAATGGCTATATATGTACTTTTATATTAGTTACTTTAAATATCATAACTAGAGAAAAACACAAGACAAATAGTGGCATATATTTAGTTTTTTTGTTCATCTAGCTTGATCGCTTATATCCCGGTAGGTCTTTTCCGCCCAATTTTTAAAATAGCGTGTTAAACGGCGGAGCTCAATAACGCGCATTGTCTTTTTACAATATTGAAAAACTGAAAAAAGTTTATTCTCAAACGTTTATTTAGTTTATTATTATTGCTTATTATTTATGAATGTAAATAGACCCCATAACCGCATCCTATTTACAAATACTGTGGCGGGCTACACGATGACCTTATGCAAAAAATTGACAAATATCTATATTCCCTAGACAATATCAATCCCAAGTACTTACTTTATGTTATACCAGAAATCCGGCTCTCAATTACGAATTTTGGCAAAAGTACGCAGATGGACCAAGAAATAGAATAATTTAATTCTCTGACCCGGGGCTTGTCCGTTTTCGCTGGTCCAATGATTTATTAACGCTACAGCTCAAACAGGTGAAAATAAAAAAGTACATTTTGAAGTATACAAACACAAAACAGAGTGTATTTTATTTATAAGGGTAAGAGAATTAAGTTGAACAAACATACTTGAATATCTTTGTGTATTTATAATGTTTACGTTGGGTCAACTTATCCGATGCGAGGCTCTTGGGATTTTTTAATTTCACAATTTTTTCCTTCCTGCTAAGATAAATTTTGCACTGTGATCGTATTACGGTAGCCTCATTAAATAGAGTTCTATTGATTTAACGCTTGTTTCTTTATAGCTTAATTGAAATAAGCACCTGAAATAAGCACCTATATGTATGTAACATATAATATATAATTAAGGAAACAATAATTAGTCCAGTGTGAGTCGAATGCGTTCAGAGGATTCTAATTTTGTGATTGTATTGGAACAAAACATATAACTTATAAAAGAAAAGAAAATATTTGTTGCTTCTATATAAAATTATCTGGATATACGTTAGTAGTATTTTATACTACGATATATCTATAAAACAGCAATTTTAAGATTTTTTAGCTCATTAGTACTATAATTTTTAATATCTTGTCGAATTTTATAAGCCCTACTAGGTCAACGGGATATCTTATGTTACGAGCTAAATAAATGATTTTAAAAAAATCTTGGTCTCCAAGAAACTCTACTTCAGCTTTTGGTTCTTCAGCTATCTGACCTACAAAAAATAAAACACCTACGGAAACCATTTTAATATAACATAACCAGGCACGTTAAATCACGTTCATTTTCCACCTAACAATTAGTAATATGGTGATTTTTGTTCTTTTGTCCGTTTTTTTTATCAACGTCCACGTCGCGTAAAGCGGGGCCAGTCATTATTCATAATTACTGCGTAATGGCAGACATTGTATGCGGCTTTGTAGAAGTGTTGGCTCGTTGATATAGTGAGGGGAGTAGCGTTTTTTATAAATATTATGATAAAAAAAATGCTTTTGATAGTATAACATATTTAGAACAATGCACTCAGACTTGATGAGCTTTAGTTGAAAAGAATGAATATTATAATGTGACTGGGCTTATTGACGGTGAATTATAATTTATCATACATAGTCAGAGGTAACTTAGTGTTAAAAGATTTCGTTCCCCACTTTATGGCGAATTTTGGAGGTATTGCGTGTTGAGTGGTGGAACTCAATGCCACGATTTTGCCTCGACATCAGAGCGAAGAAATGAAGACATCAATTTAAATAAATATTTAATTTCTGCGAGTGATGATCGAACCCACAACCAGTCATATTATGTACCCCTGCGACAAACTGGCCTCGAATTATTAAACAAAATGTAACAAAAACAGAAAACCTTGAAGTTTCTTTCTTTGTGTCTTTTCTGTTATTTCCATTTGCTCAAGCGGCCAGCCACATATAAGCTACCGCAGTTGTGGGTTCAATTTCCATTCGGAAAAATGAAATATCTTAATATTTTTATTTCTTTGCTCTGGTAACGAGGCAAAGCACGGCGTTGAAGTCAGCATACCTCGAGAATTCGGTGGAAAGTGGAGAGCCTTTATGGAGGACTGAGTATCTTGTCTCTAGGTTCCTAGATCCCCTCTACGTAGCCTGCTTAAATGTGATGGTGAAGAGATATTTTTGTACATAAAATAAAGCTATAATACAAAAAATATGAATTTAGAGAATGCATGAATGGAGTGCCAACTTGATAAATTTTAATAAGTTTAAATCATTATCTTCAATTCAAATGGTTAATTAAAATTATAAATATATATGTATACAATTTATTATTCTTTCCGCTATCTCTTATGTAATATATCTATAGCCAAGGAGACAGTGTTATTAAAACGCTACAGTTTTGAATCCGACAGTGATTTGCTTTTAAAAATGTACTGTAATTTTTTTTCTTTTGGACATTTTTCGGGATTATAAGAGCTATTTTCAATATTAAAATATAAAAATCACTTATTTTTTATTTTTAATGAAAAAGCGTGTCGCTGTTATAGCTACCTAACAAATATATAGTGTCTTTACAGGAGGACTTTATTAAGAGAACAGTATGTACACTAGATTCTTCCTCCCAGAATATATTATCAACAAAGAGTATACCAAAAATCTAAAAAGTTATATAGTTTTTAAAACGAAAATCTATTTACAAAACCCATTACCAAGTAATCGTGACATCGAAAATAGATTGTTCTGACGCATTACCTTTCAGTTCGTTGTTGAATTCAATTTGTATGCTATCATCCTCACACCTTTGGATTTCTCAACATTTGCATTTTGAAATGAGTTCCTCATTCTTAGTGCGGGTTATTTGGAGAAGACGTGCAAAATTTAAATTTTACACTCGATACTTTCTTTATACAATAACTTCGCTTTTGTGTGCTCGATATTAGGTTGATGTGAATAATTATGGAGTTATTCGGGTTAACGTAGTAAAATTAATTTTAATTTTAATTTTTACACTATTAATTGTTAAAACACGACTAGTGGAAGATTTGGATTCTGCTAATCAATAATTAAAAAAAAATGTTACTTTTTACATTTTAAAAGGAAAAAACCCCTTTTTGTCAATCTTTCATTACTAACTAACTTGATTGACGTGCTCAAACCAGCTGAGCACGTTGTTCTTCATTTTCACCGTGACATCCTCGCTAGTACTTGACATTCTGTGTATATCTTCATTGCGAATTCGATCAGCTAAGCTGCCTTCGCCTATTCTACGAAGAGATCTCATCTCAGTAGCAGTAATTTATCTTTCTTCTGTAAAAACCACATATCGCTGTCGTGTAATAGCGTTGGAACCAACACTGCATTGGTTACGGCCAAACAGCTGTCGTCTCATCAATGCATCTAAGGCACTTGAACCCTGTTACCGGCAGCTCTACTGAGCATACTTCTCAAATATTTTCTTGAATCCCTACTATTATGAAATTTACAGTTTTATACTGTACTTGTAATGCGAGAACTCCTCAAGAATTTTGAAATAAAAAGTATCCTATATGTTGCACCACAACCCCTTCTATGTTTAAGTCAACTAAAAAAATTGACTATTCGAGAGATTCGCCCCGACATACTGAAATATGGACAAACATTTTAAAATTGTTTCTTTGTGTTTTAGTAATGGATAAATAACTATATTTATTTACATGTGTAGTATAGATAAAAACTATGATTGACTTATAACAGTACAAAACGAATATAAGTCTGTGTGTAGGTCCTAAACATTTAACGATATTTTTATAACTTAACTATATTTTTATGCTTTTTAAACTCTATTTTTTTTATTTTTATGTTTGTCTTTAAAAACTTGGGCAAAAAAAATATATATTGTACATGCACACAATAAAAAAATATTCAATTATTCAAATAGTAAAAATATTAATTTTTATAAGTTTAAAACCTTGGAAATGACATATATTTTTGATTTTTGAAACAATTAGATTAAGGAAGAAATTATAAAAAGTTCCTCAAAATATTTTCATATTTAATAGATGACATATATTTTTGATTAAGAAATTTATTATTTTCTGCAATGATATTGCCACCATCCTATGTTTTTTACTATACAATTGTAAAATATCTGTAAAAACAATTATAACAAGGTTTTTTTGTACTGTAATTCTTTTACTTACATTTTTAACCTCGCCCACTCTCATCCACCTCTTTCTCATACATCATTCTCCGGAGGTCCTCCAATTTATTATCTGACCCTCCTTAAGTGACATCAATACTGATTTCTCGAAAGTTAACTGAGGTCTTCCAGTGCCTCAAAAATTATATTCATGAAACTATTATCAATTGACTCTTACGCAGAATATCCAGTTTATGTCATTATTTACTTGTAGCTCTTTACAACATAACTGTCTTCCAATTTAATGGTAGCTTTATATTTTTTTGAAAACCAAAAGAGCTTGCAAAAGTATATAGCTATACAAAATGTTAAGAAAGAAAATATATATTTTTGGGACGCTGAATTCAAATTCAATATAAAATTTGAAATTAGCATTCCAAAAATAGTTTCCTCCACCAAATCACTTGGCAGACCACAAAAACTATATATTTCAATTAATTAACGTCACTTAAATTTTACTACAAGCTAAACTACTAAAGTATTTATTGCAAGCCAAATTCACCCGCCACGATACATTAAACAGGGCTAATTTCCTGTACCATTAGCGTTGTTGGATTACAGGGGAAACTATTTGTTACAATGTAAGGAGTTACAAAAAGTTATGGCCTTATACAATTGGCTGTTTCTTATTTGGAAACGGTTTTCTTATATAATATTCTTAATATGCTTTTTGATCGGTAGTTTTGTGTTTTGGTTACAGTTAATTTTAGCTATATTTAATTATTTGAAAATAACGCTATGGAAGTTTTATAAGGGCCATTTTTTAGACAATAAAGGCCCAACGTGGCACGACTTTTGATGTAAGTGTGATGAACGTCGGGCGAATAATTTAATTCTATTTCCTCGTGAAATCCTATTTCACCACTTAACAGGCAATGTCTAAAAAATTAGGCTGAAAATGAAAAGTGGCAAATGGTGCCCTAAAATTTAGTTTCCATGACTTGCCCTGCTGCTGAATATAGCATTATTTCTTTGTTGACTTCAGTGAATTGCAAAGAAATAACATAAATTACAAGTACACATATTATAATGCCACCAACACGCTGCAGCTGAGACTCTACCTGAAACATACGCAAGTTTTTTTTTATGCAAGTCTCAAAATAGTCAAGAGGGTGAAAAACAAACTATCATTTATAAGATTTATTAAATATTTTTAACATTTTAAAGCGTTATTTTACACAAAAAATCTTTTTTAGAAACGTAGAAAAAAAACTATTTATCGGTATTTAAACCTGCAACTCTTGGAAACCTTCCCAGCGCTCTAACCACTGAGCCATACGTCGAAAGTCTTATACGCTTGTTACAATACAACTTATGTATGTTGTAAATAGATTTTGTTTGCATTTTTAATAACAATGTTTTAATGTTGCTAAGTTGCATATATAATGGAGAATTTACGCTGAGTAATAAAAAACACATTTGCATTCATACAACACGCAAATAAAACACGATAATACCAAATAAATAATAAATAAAAATATTACCTCCGTAAGTGCCGACATAGATTTTTCTTAATGGCCGCAGCAGTATATTGACGATAAATTTTAAATGAAAAGCGTATAAAGACAGGATGAAAACTGCTGTACGTTCACTGCAATGCAGGATAGCTGCTAATATCTCACAGTCAGTCTGACATGGCCATTTTTCAACTGTTTATCCGTTCGAATGTCGCACGATTTCGAAAATAACGACCAAATGTATGTACATAGAGTACGAGTATTATATAATTTTTATTAGAAACGCGCTGTATCCCGCTATTAGCAGGGTAGATAGAGGGAACCTGTGAACCTAGTGCTGCTACGTTTTCATTAAGATATTTTCGTACCCCACATTCCGCCGAATTCTGTATCAGTATGTAATTAATGTGTATCCGTCGAGGTTTAGCGGTACATCATCTGACTGTAAGCACGACTTTTGCGGGTTCGATTCTAACTTTGGGTAATAAATTATTTTAAATTCCTAGCTCTGGTAACAACACAAAGCGCGGCGTTGAATTTCGCCATTTAACACAGAAGCTTGCTACGGAAACAGAGTGTATTGGCACTTCCCTTAGGTTTACTGCAAGAAGCTGAAAAAACATATATGAAGTGTATTTATAATTGTTCACGATTTCAATGTACATTTTGCTTCTGTTCTGCTAATAGAATTACGTGAGATATAAACACGAATTCAGGGAAAGTTTTTTTGGCCTTATTTTTCGTTGAATATGCAGTTCTGGATGTTATTTGGTAGAATTGTAAATTTTTGGGAATTTATATTTTTATAACTTCTCGTATTTTTCTGTTACTAGGCACAGAAAATTTGAGTGAAGAATCAATTCTCCGCTCCGCCCTCTCTCCGCTCCGCTCTCTAATTACAATAAGTACAAGATAATGATTCATCTAATATATTTTTACTAATTTACTTGCATCCTTCATGGACTCTATGGTCCTTATCATACTATTTCTAATTACCACCTGTTGTCAACAAAAAAGTAAATGCAAAATCAAGTTTCTATATTCAATGCTTTTATACTATTGTTAGAAATCAATAGCCCCCGATTGACACAATTCCACTGCTTTTATCATTTTTTTCACCTAAATCTACCCTCTT
>DVQM01001480.1:0-11943 GCA_018231645.1 Heliconius ricini | reverse complement strand
GATTACAGTTTATCCAGTACTTTCGGATGTATGTAAAATGTATGTTTTAAATATTTGTTTACTTTTCTAGTAACAATTTTATAGGTTGCCATAAAGACATATTTTTTTGTGATATGGCCGCCTTTTCACATTATATAGTATGAAGTTTGTTAATTGTGTAATTGTAACTATATCTTAGATTATACAATTATCAATCATTTTTTTTATTTCGGATTTCCGACAGTTTAATAGTTTCGGAGTTCCATAACATCCCTAATAAAAAAATAATACATTTTAATTAAAAAAAGAAACATTGCTTATATATTGCACTACGAGCTGTAATACTTACCACGTAACATATTATTAATAATAAAGATATACTTTAATGAATAAACTGAACTAAGCAATTATAAGCGAAAATTATTTAACGTAACGCATTTTTTTTGTACACACCAATTTCAAAGAAGTCTACAAGGTCCATAAGAATTTGTAGTAAATATATTAATAAGAATAGCGCTATTTAATATCATAATAATAATATATAAAAATAAATGTTTGAATTTTATTAAGATTAATTGGAGATTTCGACTAGATTCGATGCGATCTGGAGGGAATTGTTTTAGTCCAAACCTCCCTACAGTTTTTACGTATTTATTTATGCTATCCCAAACATCCAGATACATGTAACAGTTAATTTATAATTGCATTGTAGCGATCTAATTAGGTTTATTATTTGATTAATTAAAATAAATACAAAGTGATCCTATAAGGGTTTTCTTTTTATCTTTTGAGGTACGGGAACCTAAACATAGGAAAAAGATAATATACCAGAGAAAAAAAAAGAGATTTTAATCTTTACGCTGTACCGCTGTAATTAGCAGGGTAGGTTGAGGGAATCCATTGTTAAGACACTTCGTTCCCCACGCACCGTCATATAATCCAAATATTGTTTGTGGAAGGAAATGAAATGAAGAGAATATAGATTGATATATGCGCCAATTAGGCGTGATAATTCCTTGGAGTTTTAATTTACTTAGCTTATTTAAGAACTAACTCGAATTACACATTTTAACCGTTATTTGTATTTGGATGTAAAAGATGAAGAACACATTCGTATTTCTTTAAAAGCATAGCACAGTTTATAAAATTTCTAATCCTAAACATTACTATTATTAATAAAGATCGTATTGGCATTCAAGTTATATACTTGGTGTGTATTATTAACTATACAGGGGTGTTCTTAGAAAGGATATGTTTGGACTAAAAACTATTACTTTTTTTATATAAAGTTAAAAAATCTTGCAATATACAGAAATTCATTGAAAAGAGCTCTCAATAAATGCGTAAAACATCCTGTATAGTTAATAAAACGTGATCGAAGACTGTTATTGGCACAAATATTTGTAACACTTAGAACTAAAGTGAACATGTAAAAATAATAAATTTAATAAAAAAACTAACAATAGTACAGTAATGTAAATGTATAATAAGAGTTACTGAAAGAGATCAAATAGTGAAATATCTTTTTTTTATACTGAGATCCTTTTACCCGTAACTTAATCTAATTTAAATAATAATCATTATTAACATATAAAATATATCCTTGTTAAGAAAAATATATTCTTACTGCATTTATAAATGTGCCTTTTCACGATGTTCTCTCAAGTTCTTTAGACAACTCTGAAACATTTTATTTAATTTAATATTTAAGGTAGCGTCGAACTTACATAATCAATATATTGTTCTGATGAGTGAAATAAAAATTAATATTTACAAATGTAGAAAGGACCAAATGAAAAATCAGCGTAAATGGAATGATATTGGCACGAATTAATGAAGTGGTATATTTATCCGGCCGGTAACAGTCAACTGTGCCTTAGCTACATTTTGCAGTGTTGGTACCGACGCTGTTATGCATGTACGTTTACATGAAACGTGGGTATTACAGAACAATAAAAAAAAGATGAAGGCCATGTATGTGCGGGTAATGAAAGTGGACGAGGCGAAAGACGTATGCAGAGACCATAGCGTTAGACACTCCGTTTTCTCTAATTACGTCGCAAGAGTGAAAAGCGTGAAGCTAATAAAAACACTAACGCAAAGCTTAAAGCAGAAGCCTACACAAAAAATAACTTACATTTTCGCAGTTTTCTTATTAAGTTTCTGATATACAGATCCCTTGGCGAGTCCCGCGGGCCCCTTAGCAAGAGACGCGGGGCCTCGGGCAAGGGATAGAGGGCCAGTACAGCCAGTACGCGAGTCTGCACCTTCCGGCTTAACTAGTGGTCCACAACGGAGTTCAGGGTTTGGACCGTTCCAAGTTAGGTAGTCTTCTCTAAAAGATAATATGGTATTAGTTTGTTAAATTAACTATTAAATCGATACATATAATAAAATTGTATTCGATGTCTGTACATTGGAGATGTACGAGTCATTCGGACTTCGAAAAAGGATTTTTTGTCGGTTTGTTGGTTTGTCTGTGCTTTTGTGCATTTTGCCAAATTTTTCTTAATACTTTTTGTAAATTTTATTTAAATAGGTTCAAAAATAAAAAAAGATATACCAATGTAAAATATTTAGTTCGACAAGCGCGTTGTGCGTCGAAACACGTCTTTTGGCACTATAAATGAAATTAAAATTAATAGGATACTTCCGCTTAACCTAGAATTATGAAATTTGGCAGCTAGCATCAACAGGTAGTACGAGGTTCAGAAAAAAATCTAAAAACTATACATTTGTGGTTAAATCCTAAAAAATGATAGCTTTAAATATTAAAAAAAGACTATTTAAACACTATAAAGGGAATCAAAATTAATAGGGTACTTCCAGTTAATCTAGAATTATTAAATTTGGTAGTTGGCATCTACAGATAGTACAAGTTTAGAAAAAAATCTATAAACTATACATATGTGGTTAAATCCTTTAAAAAAATAGCCTTAAAAGTAGGACAAAATTTTAATATTAAAGCCGGTAGTTCAAATGAGGCATCAGATTAAAAGGGTTCTGTCTAAGCTGAGCCTGAATTTCAAAAAAAACCTCGAAACCTCCAATTTTTGTACTGTACCCTCAATGAGCGAGCTCGACTCGCGCTTGTACTTGCATAGAGAAAACCGTGTTAAAATTTCCGGTCCCCGCTAAAACATACTCTTGCATATATCACATATCCTACTAGGATTATCTTAATTATCATTTGAGAAAGTTTTAAAACAGACAACAATTTCAAAATATTAAACGCACTAAGATAAAGAATAAAAACAATAAACTTACAAAAGAAGACTGTCTTTAGGTCCTTGGCGAAGCGATGGGTTAGGTCCATTGGGTGGCATAGAATATTGAGATTTATGTTGACTTTCCACGATATTACTCGATTTTAGTATCGGCCTGAAATACCAGCTTTTGTTCAAATAAAGAAGTATTTTATTCAAACTTTTAGCATTAAGTTAGAAAATGTACTGTCATGCAGAGAAACACATATGGCTATTATAAATCTATTTGCTAGTTTTATCAATATTTTAATATATTGTAGATAAATAAAAGTAAAAATGCTAATTAAAACAATGGACATGAATGTGATGACTGACGCTATATGTGGGTCTATGTTTCTTATAACCCTATACTAAATTGAATTCTGATTATTTGTCTTGTGAAACAAAATTAGGTAAAGTTTGATTCTAGAACAAGACTAAATTCAAATTTCTAAAATAGTTTATATCCCAAGTAATTGTTATTGTATTGAATTTGACGCAAAAAAACAATAACCAATATAAAACAAATAGTTCAAATCTATGAATAATTTTTAATTTATTAACACAAAAACGTAGTTGATATTCATAGTAAGTGTGGTTTAGAACAATGACAAATAATGTAAAATTATTAAACTACATACACCAATATAACATTAAAGCGACACATAGAATGGAGTTAATTATTAGACATCATGCAATTTAAAGAAAAATCCCAATTTTTTTAAGAACCACTTGTTTTAGTTGATTTCCTTTTTCTTTCTTTATATTATTTTTTTTATGTTTAACTAACACATATCAAATATGTACCTATATATTACTGTAACTTCATATTTTTTTACATTACACTATAGTACACAACAAAAATAACATAAATATAACGACGATCACAACAAAAGATACAGTACAAAACGATAACTATAAAAAAAAAGCAATTTATACATACACACATATAAAAAAGTAACGACATTATTAACATATCAACATTTATGAACATGCTGTATATGCACGTACTTCAAATGCTCCGTCCACGTCTTGAGGCGTCGCGCGACGGGAACGACCGGCGGCTGCGGCTCCGGGCTCACGCAACTAACATGAGTGATGGATGAGTCGTGCGACGAGATTGCTTAGTTAAAAATTTCATTACACGAACTCTATAGTATAGTTGTTATTGCGATTGTACGTATGTAGATTACACTATGGTTTGTAAATTTGTGAAGTGGTTTATTTTCTGGTGTTCATTTACTTTGGATATTTTTAGTGATATCCTTACAGATTTGGAAATAAGGAAATAACCTCTGACTACCTTAACGACAGAATACATAATGTATATCACATTCGTTCATTATTCATACATTGTTAGTAGATAGAAACACAAATATATTATTTTTTAATTAAATATCTATGACGATTATATAGTATAATAAAAATTTGCTATCATATTGGAACTATTTTCATCATGTACTGTCAAAGTTAACGTTACTACAAGTTCACGTTAATGTAGCTGTTTCTATAAATTTATGTTTTTTTTTTTACTTTATACGTAATAATTGAATACATAAGCAATTTCGTCATAGAAGATGCAAAAAGGCAGTGTAAATTTTATGCAAATTTAAGTAGTGAGTATTACACATCTTCATATATATTAACATTTTTGCAGTATGTTTAGACTACCCTTTTCGTATGAGAAGCTAAAAAGCATTTGGATGGAATGTTACTTTTGACGCAAGCATATTATGTAATAGTTATATATTTTGTTCTGTTAATATATATTTTTTATTTTTGTTTAAAGGAAATGAAATTACGACTCATATTATATAAATTCATATTCAGATTTAAGGATGTGTGCACATTAAATAGTTTTCCTTGTTTAAAAGATTTAACTTTCTTTATGGAAATAACATTTCTTTTTAAAATTCAAATATTGACCTATTTAAATAATAGTGTTGTTCCATATTTGTTTAATAATTTGTAACCAAATAATAAATGAAACTATTTAAACCGGATTAATAGCGTATATTTTAGATTATACACTTTGGCAAACCCAACGTTTCGGACACTTTGCAGTATTCCATAGTTACGGGAAGACTGAGGTGGCATTCGTCTGTCAGTTGATATAATATACATCAAACTACGGCCAGCGATTTCCAATTTGAAAAACGGTTTGAAACTAAATGTTTATAAACAAATTCATAAAAAACTTATGTGTACACATCCCTATTAGACATACGCTTGGGTGTAAAATAAAAGTACTTTTCATGAAGATCATTAATAATGATTACTTCAACATTTTATTTATATTCGTCTTTTTTAGAATCACAATTGTGTTATATTTAATCAAATTACTTCTATGCAATGATAAATTAATATTGTATTAAGTTAGCTTGCTATATCATTTTAACATGTATTTTATAATAGATATTATTCTATTTGACATTATAGAAAATGAATATACATCACTAGTTTATATTTAAAAAAATTACATTTAAAAATATAATTTCATTATTAATAGGTCAAACAAAACGTTCTTAACATTATAAGAAACCCTATCTATAATTACATATATTATTTCTTATAGACTTGACCAACTGACAATAAAATTTACTGTTATATATTTGAGAGAGATATATATATATATTATAAAATACATACCCTTCCATAAAATCTGTAGTTTCCGGTCGTCTCATATCTTTTATTTCCGCAGTAATAACTAGTTTAGGTGTTTCTTCTTCTTGGACTACAGCATTTAATATTTGTTCAGCTCTTTCTTCATTATAATCTACACTTTCTAAGGCTATGCATATTACTCTTTCTGCTACTTTATCGTATTTTTTTTGTAGTTTAATTTTCACTGTAATGTGTAGGATTTTATTAATATATTTTTTTAAGTAATTATGTTTGAAAAAATAAAAAAGTTGTTTTTCTTTACTTAACTTTTTTTAAATTTATCATAAAGTAGATTTAATTTTTGAACACACTAAATAATAACAAAATTATATCTATATTATTTAGTGTATTCAAAAATTAAATCTATGCCAAAATCCAAATTATGCCAAATTTTAAAAAAGTAATAGTTTCTATAGTAAAATAGATTTTACTACACAATTTTTGATTATATGACAAACTGATTTTATAGGCCTCGCATTATAATATATCCATTAGAAAACACCACAAAACAAGTATCATCATCATAACACAGAAAATGAATTACTTATCAAATATTTTTAACTTACATTCATTTTTCTCTTCTAAAGTTTTCATAATAACCACTTTTTTCACTGGTTGAGGTGTTTCCTTCTCTTTTTTCTTCTGCTGTTTCATAATAGTTTCTTTTTTATTGAATCCCATAGAGATGAGTTCTTCACTTGCCTTCTGGACGTTGTTGTCCTTATTGGCTAATATGTCTAGAATGAGGGTTTCTTCAGCTTTTGGAAATATGCTTTTTAGGTATCTATAAATGTATGAAAATATATATATATATATATATATTTCAAAGAAAATGTAAAATATTAGTAATTTTTAATTACCCTTCTCTACAGCTTCTCTCATTAAAGACATGCAAAACAAATGTGGATCTCCCACTCCATCTCCTGGAATCCACAGTCCTCCGAGGACATCATCTACATTAAGCATTGGCCAGATTTCCTGACACCTTTTAGGACTAACTAACTCACATTCTATATCCCAGGAACTGTCTAAAGATAACAGTATAAATTAACAAATTTATATGATACAATGGTTAAAAAGTTATTAAAATCTAAAACAAATGTATAATCAAGCAACAATATTGCAAATTAAGTAAAGTTTTAATATATTTCTTAAGGTCTTGGTGGCACAGCATCTGACTATACATATGAATTGTGTGGGTTAGATTCCCACTTAAAAAAATATTTTCATTTTCTTGTTCTGGTAACAAGACCAAATATTCTATGGTTTATAGTTATTAAGTAACAGAGAGTAGAAGAGTATCTAAACAGAAGTTGTCCTATGCACACTTTTCTGTATGTGGTATGCAGCATAAATCTGAAGGTTCTCTTCAGGAGGCCTCTGAGGGTTTTAACTTATTGTCATATTATAGACAAATTATAAAAAATTGTTACATAAATAGTAGCCAATGTGATGTGCCTGATGTATAAACTATATTACTATATAGTTTCAATTAAATCTGTTCAGTATTATTTGTGGGTAAGTGGGGCAAGCATCCATCCATTATCCATCCTCACAAATTTACACATTTATAATCTTAGTAGGTATTGTAACACACACTAAACTTATGTACATACACTGATTGACTTTTCATTCTTCTATATACTGTCATTCTGTCTCTTGATCTTGCTAACAATAATGAGCCACATTGTTTCCATCCAGTTGGTCTACCTCTAGCCTCGAGATCTTTCAAAAGTCTAATTGAAGACTGAGCTATACGGACTTGTGCCAAAGATGGTTTAAATGCACCCACTAGTCCTGAAGAATACCATCGGCTTCCAGCTCCAACTCTGATTAATTCAGATAGTTTAGTACCATTTTCTGATTAAAAATATTTTGTAATACAAAACTATTACTTTATCTAATTAGAATATACTAATATGTAAGTTTATAAAATAATAATATTCAATTTTAATCATTCACTATCTTTTTGCATAATAATTAAGAAATATACCTATTCTAATATATAAATACATATTTGATTGATTAACCTATAAGTCTACTTTAAGAAAATTATTCAATTAAATTTTCTCTAATAATGAAATTTTTTTGCATATTTTTTATATTTTTTTAATATTGCTTTTGTAGATATTATAAAAAGAAAAAAATGTATTAATTTCACTTAAGATCCTAAAATGTTCACAATATAAGATGAGATCAGTGGATCTCTGCTGAACAAAGGGCTGCCTGGAATAGCAAGCCTATTGATTGCATCCTCAAAATCAATAGATATAATTGTATCCCTATCCCACCTACACTACAAACACCTAAAGTTAAAAGCTCACACGTTATATAATGAGAAGTTTAATTTGATATTTTTCCAAAGATTGTACTTACTTCTCTTTCTCGATAACTACGGTTTCGGCACCCCATCCCCGTTTGGAAAGATGGTAGGCCACAGCGGCGCCCATAACGCCGCCACCGCATATTACTACCTTCGCTTTTGACGGCAACGACAACAAGCAACCGTTGAGTCTCTCTTCATGATCAAGATTATCAATACTCGACAAATAACGAGGCCCTATCCTTATGCACTTTAGTGCACCACATCCTTGGACGCCATTTCTGACTCGCCTCACGAACATACTGGGCTACTGCGCACATACGCAATTGCACTGCAAAGCTTTAATACATCAATAATTTGTAATATCTAAAAATATTTAGTGCAACAGAGTTGACATTTGCTCTGACAGTCCTTGACGTTACGCGATGTGTTGCCATTTTTGCGGGACAAAGATTTCAGATGAGTGTTCAGATTGTAGAAGTGGCTTTTGAATCATTTTTTCATGCCTAATCCTAAACAGAGGTATAATACGAAATGTACTATATTCAAAACTATATTCAAAAAATAGCTATGTGCTAAATCACATAGCTATTTTTTGAATATAGACGTAAAAGAATATTTAGAGCATTTGAAGTATAAGTGCTATTTACTATTTTCCCATAATGACGTATTACTTTTGTAACTGATCGACATTTTAATTTTTATTTTGAAAAAGTGCACATGGTTAATTTTGAAAGTATGAAAATTGTATAGGTTTGTTTATGATATACCCTTCTTTGCATGATACTTAACTAAATAGTTGACTCATGTAAAAAAAAGTTTTATTTATGTGATTATTAAATAAATTACACGAAAAATGCCTTCGTTATCTCATACATTAGACAAAAATCTCTGGTCATGAGAGATTCCAACAATGCAGGCTAGGTTTTATTTTCTCCTTCACCAATCAATGGGCTTTGTGTGTTAATGTTTACTTCAATCTTCACGAGGTTTTTAGTACCATACCTTTAATACACTCCAACATTTTTATTGTGATTGTATAATATATATCCCATTGATTGTACATGTACACGCGAAATTACAATTGACCACCAAAACTCAATTACCAAGCAAGCAAAGCAATCATCTTTTACGTAAATATATATATTTATATATATATATTTATAAGTAAATGTTCATATTCAACCTTATATCTCGATGTGCCGATGGTACTTAATATTCTATATGGTATTTCATGGTTATTATTTACATTTTTAATTTGATTTGAAACAAAAATCATTATATATAATTTGGTATATTACTATTACACTATACAACTTTAAAAAGCTATGGAGCTTTTGAAGCAACTTAAAGCATAGACTAAGCGGACTAAGGCACGGTTGCCATAGCAACTTATATTGTTATACTATTTGAGTTACTTTTTTGAACAATTTCACTGCTCAAATTTATATAATATTTTTAGAATAAGAATTGGACGAAATATTTATTAGTTATGTCAATAGTGGAAATAATTAATCATGATGAAGTTATTTATACTATATTAGATAAACCCCCGCCGGAGCCACCGAAGACTCCCAGGTATTTTTATATAGATATTTTTCAATAATATTATTTTAGATTGCCTTAAGCTTACACGGCAAAATTCTCTTTTAAAGGTGTTTAAATAACCGTCAAGATTTTAAATTTAATGTTTTTAAAATAATTATATTTCCATATAAATAATATTCATTCAAATAATTAGATCTGATTTATTGTTTATTTTTGATTCAAAGTTATTCGAAATCTATAATATTCAAAGTCAAAATGATGTTTTAAAAATCGTTTAAGTTTTTCTTTATGACTAACTTACATTAGTAATTTCAAGATACGAATCCGAATTAGAAAAGCAACTAAAGGAGATGAAAATTCCTAAGTTACGTCGAACATTTGGCTATGCTGAGACGCCTCTCAAGCCACCTGATCTATTCTTAAAAAGGGGTCAAGGTATAACACAACCAATGAAAAAATCAGATCACAAATGCTACCTATCTGGAAAACTACCTCCCGTCCCGAAACATGCCCCATTACACAAGAAACCGGAAAGACCTCAAACTAATTTTAAAATTTTGAATATAAAAAAGGCGATTAAAACTAAACCAAAGCCTGTGGAGCCTCGGTAAGTGATATTTTTTTCAATGACACAGTAACAATTGTCTGATTATAAAAGGAGAGTTTGTTTGAATTGGCGTAGGAATCGAGGAGGAGGAGGGGGGTTCTGGTGGGGCTAGAACTTTTACTAACAAATAATACAAAAAAATATTACACAAAAAGGTCAGTTTATTTCATTTCTGTTTGATCGACTACTGCCAAATGTTATTATTTTCGTTTCTCCTGTTGAGTAGTCTGATAGTTTATATGAAAACAAAATAAGAAATAGGATGATCTATCATTGGATTAAGTTTACAAGATGAAAAGATGTTAATACATAATATATCCGCCGAATATAGAATTCGGTGGAAAATGGGGAACTGAGTGTCTTAACACTAGGTTGCCTCTGCCTACCCAGATATGTGCGACTAAAAAATATATATGTAGTTACCTAAGGTTTCCTTTCCCAGATTGGTTGACACAAGAGATGGCCACATAAAAAAATTAAAAGGATCAGGGGAAGTCCCTGAATTTTGTAGGAGAAAGGATTTCGGACAAATACCAGCATATTTGATGAACAGAAATAGGCGAATACAAATGGAATTGGACAAAATTAAATACGCTGAGGATCATAAGGAAAGTCTTTGTAAACTAATTAGCGAAGAAGAGAGGCAGACTTTATTGAATGTAAGTTATTTTTTTTTATATTGAACGATACATAATATATAAATGTGTCTAATCAATCGAAAATATTTATTTGGTCTTTATAAGAACTCCTTTTAAAAAAAATCATTAATTTTAATAGCATGTGTATAGTATATAGATGTAACTTTTATTTCTCAGGACCTAAAACACAATTGGCAACTGTTACAAAAAGCTTTCCTTCAATTGCCAATGCTAACAGATACTATTCCAAAAATATTGAAGAAGACGAAAATGGAGCAAGAACTGCGCCAGCTCGAAAAAGATATAGCACTTGTAGAATCTAATCCATATATTTATATTTACGAGTGAATCTTAACCCTACAGTCCACGTTTGGTTAAATATCACTTTCGTTAGGCGTTTTGGTTCTTTATAAATTATGATAAAATTTGTTTCACCAAAATGATATTAGTGATGAATAATAAATAAAGCACTATTACCTTATTCATGTTTTGTTTACAATAACCATTTTAAAATTAAAACCATTTTAGAATTATACACGCTGTTATACAGCGTGTTGTTTTTTAAATAACGATGGAAAAGACGAAAAAATCTAAACACAAAAATCAATAGAGTAAACCAACAATTTATTTAGAAAGATTCACAAAATATTGAATGTTGAACTACTTACGTCCTAATTGACTAGATTGCAGACTAAACTACGAACATTGAGCTTGTTGAACGTCTAATTCTATATGTTATAGGTAGGTAGATATGTGACTTTTTTAAACTACTATATATACATATAATATTTGTATTATACGAAAAACACAATATTCAACGAGCAAATACAGGTACACAAAGAAACACAGAATTGTTGAACAATAAAAAATCAGGGACGTTACGGATGGAAAATTTTGTATCTGGATACGGATAAAAGAAAGCTTTACAGGTTTCGGTTT
>DVQM01001479.1:0-11944 GCA_018231645.1 Heliconius ricini | reverse complement strand
TATATATATATATACTAGCGGCGACCCGGACGCGGCTTCGCCCGCTTTAACTATACAAATATTTATTAAATATACTTATGAAATAATTTACAGTTTCCAATAGGCTTGGTAAAAAAATGTAAGCCTAAATAATCAAAATAAACCGAAAAAGAATAATAAGTAGAGAAAATTCTTATTGTTAGAAAAAATATGTAACTAATTTAAAGTAACAAAAATAAAAAGTAAACGTAACTATCATTTATCCCGGAAGTTCCACCGGATGCTGAATAATCCGGGATAAACGTTTTTACACGTTTTCCGTGCATTCATTAATACTAAATGAAATAACTAAACTCTTCTACATTAAATACGAAATTGTAGCGAGCAATAACAAATAAAATCCCTAAAAATTTACATTACGATTCATAAAGTGTATAACAACGGTATAGATAATCGAACTGAAATAAGCAATAATCTTTCCTCAATTTTGCAACAATATTATTCCTATGCTGCCCAGAGCCGAAAATTACACCACACCATGAAATTAAATTAATCTAATGAGCGAAGAAGCAAAGAAAAATATAAATTAATAATAAACAGCAAATAACCACATAAAAATTAACCGTAGATCCAAAATATATGAAAATTTACAAAATCTTTTTGGACAAACGACGTTGACGGTTCGAGTCGGTCATACCATGCGGCTCGTAGGATAGCTCATTTTGAATCAGTGATATCTCCTTAAGTATTTATTAGAATGATGTATAGTAAAATTGAATTTTAATCTCGGTGAAATGCTAAAGGTGACTATTATATTTATTTAGATAATGATGGATACCAAGTTATAGAAAACACATTAACAATAACCCGATAAATTTAAATATATTAAAATTGTTCCTGTAGCTTAACCTTCATGGATAAACAAATACTATCGCAGACTTTTTCATTAGATTTTTTTAAGGACAATATTTTTATTGAACATTATTTTTATATGATGTCTCTTAAGGTTGAGTCAGCGCACGTAAGAAGTATTCAGGAAACCCACTTTGGGCGACTTTTTGTTAAAACAACAAAGTTCCTTGTCGCTTAGCAACGGATGCTTTAGCGATGGTTGTTATTAATATGGCAGTATAAATTGCTTGTCAAATTAAAATATACTTTAATATATTAGTAAATATGGAGAAAATTACAATCATGAGAAAAATAAACTACCTATGTTCATCCCAAGACCCCTAGGTATCTCTATATGAGTATTTTATCACAATTAAATTAGCGGTTTGGCCCTGATTGCGACAGACAGACAGAGTTACTTTCGAATTTATAATATCGTTATGGGTATATATATATATATATCTATATATATGCACAAATATGTTTCTACGTTCGTTAATCCTTTCGCTGTTCAATACAGTACCGTCGAGTCTAATTGAGACGTACGTACTCGTACGTATGCACTCTGTTATAGGTAGAATTTCTAAATCACTTCAAAATATGTAACAGTACAACTGCAAATGGCTACCAAAATGCGCATATTTATTTAATAATATGGATCATCAATATTATTATATTGATTGATCCATATTATTAAATATATAATTAAGCGTTTGTTTATAAACTTTATTTATATTATTAAATTTAAAATAAATATATTATTTATGATGAGATTAAATTTCTATTTGTTAAACAAATATATTTTTGTTTATTTACGCGAAACCCATAATATATGAAATACTGAATAAACATAAAATTCATTTCTAAAGAGCGCCAATTTCTAGATGAATTTCTTAAGCAGAATAATTTATCATAAATCCAGATGTAGTCTTTCATAATATTAACTATATTTCTTTTGAGGTAGTCCGCGCAACATAGAATTATTTTAAGCAGAAATTAAAATTTCTCCTATAATTTCTGAGGTAATTTTCTGAGTATTTAATGACATTTGTAAAGTTTATTAAATACTATATTTTGATATTTAAGTAAATAGA
This sequence comes from Heliconius ricini, assembly GCA_018231645.1. Taxonomy (NCBI): domain Eukaryota; kingdom Metazoa; phylum Arthropoda; class Insecta; order Lepidoptera; family Nymphalidae; genus Heliconius; species Heliconius ricini. The sequence continues at coordinate 9,980 of DVQM01001479.1, read as the reverse complement.
ACTACTAAATATAAAATGAAACTCATTGATCCTACAGACAGTGGCTGTACACGCGACAGTGTGGGTTCGATTACCACTCAGGGAAATGAATTATTACTAATTAACATTTTCTTATTAATTAATGTTTCTTCGCTTCGGTGTTGAGGCAAAACGTGGCGTTGAGTTCCGTCACTCAACACTCAATGCCTTCAGAATGAAAATGTTGGCTGATAGTGAGTAACAGAGGGTCTTAACACTGGGTTCCCTCTGCCTAGCGGTTGCTACAACGTGTAAAATATATTAAAATTTTCATTGCGTCATTCTTAATTTCAAATGAATATTAAAATTTAAAAAAAACTGTAGGGATACGAAGACGAGCCAATATCTAAGATCTTAGCTCACATCGGCGAGAGCGACACTGTGCTACTGGATCGATGGCAATTAAAAGTGGAGCCAAATGAAGCTGCATCAGGAGAGGATACCAGTAATGCCAAGCCGGAACTCCCACTTAATGTCGTGAACAATTACTTCTCGTTTGGAGTCGACGCGCATATTGCCCTAGAGTTTCATGAGGCCAGAGGTAAGTTCTGTGTTGCGTAAAAATTGGTCGATTTTGCTATTTGAATATCTTTCTATGAAAATAAATAATGAAATGATGTAAGAATATTCTGTATATATTTGCGGAGATTTATTTATTTATTAGAGATCAGTCGTGGTGCCGTCGCACAAGTTTGTGCGATGAAACGCGACAGTTTGTGGGTTTCCACTTGCGGTAATGAAATTTTTATATTTTCATTTCTTCACTCTGGTGTCACATACTGCGTGGAACAGAACTTCGGTGGAAAGTGGGGAGCGGAGTGTCTTAACACAGGCTTCCTCTGGCTAGCCTCAAACTGAAAAAAAGTATATTTACAAATGTATTTTACATATTTCGTTTGTTAAATTTTGTAGTTTTATATGCCTACATACATTTATCATACCATACATATGTATGAAGTTATACGGGCTTAGGTGGAAAGGTGGAAATAGAGACGTGACCTGCTAACTAGTTACGTGTTTCGTAGAGACCTTGGAGTCGGAACTCGAATTAAATTATTAAAATATATGAAATGACGGTGAACTTGTAGAATAATTTGTACCGCCAAAGTAGTTTTGTTCAAATTTAGTAAATTATGTTATAATTTAAGTCGCATTTCTTAAATAACGTATGTAATGTACGTTTTTAAAACGTTATAATTTTTTATTTATCGTTTAAATATACTGGAATATTAAATATATTTTAGTATATTTAAATAGAAGTTTAAATATGTAGACTTTATTAGTTGTATCATTCATATTGTGGTGGTTTGTATTTGACTTTTTTAGCTGAACATCTTAAGCTTATCCGTACCGGGCTAGTTTTTGGTGTTTTTGTGATAATTTTTAAATCAATAAATTTTAGGGAAAATAGATAAAAATACTATCTTAAAGTAAACCAAAAATATAATAGATGAAATTCAAAAAAATTGAATGGGTTTACCCATTGATTTGAATGTTCAGATAAAGCGTCCATCGTGCCCCAGTATGACGACATCAACCGTAAACGGGACAGTCTTTTCAGAGAATTCACTTATTTTGCTTGCTCTAGTTAGACAAATTAAGGCGTTTAGTTCCACCACTTAACACATAATGGAGCGGAAAGTGAAGTATCTCAGAATATCTCCATCGAGGCATTGCGTATAGAGTGATGGGACGTCACGCTACGTTATGCCTCATTACCGAAACGAGGAAATATTAAATATTTCATTTCCGGCCATCGAATCTGCAACCGTCACGGTTACATTCGCATGCCACAGCACTGCGCTACGACGTCCTAGACTAAAAAAACATAGCAATTTCACTTGACATATAGAAAATGATAACATTTACTAATCAAATATAAGTTGGTTAATATTCTAATATATATTAAGTTTATATAGAAATATATATCTGTAAAATATAAATAGTAATCTAGTAGAGTATTAAAATTTTAGGAACATGTTCGTTAATATGCAAATATGCTATTATATGTGGCGGCGCTGAGAACCTTTACTGAATTGTTTCGCATATTTATAATACCTACTCGTATAAATAACTCTTATTACTTCTAATTTATATGAAAATTATAATTGAATCTATGTAAAACTTTATGTTAACAGCTCTTACTTGCTGTTCTAGATTTAAAATGTAATAAAAGACATTAAGCACAATTAATATAAAACAATTATAATTGTTATATTCATATTTTAGAGGCACATCCAGAAAAATTCAATTCTCGTATACGAAACAAGCTATTCTACGGAACCGCCGGTGGCAAGGACTTAATGCAACGGAAATGGAAGGGTCTTGCTGATTTCGTCACTATGGAATGTGACGGAAAAGACTTCACGCCTGTGCTCAGAGAGCATAAAGTTCACGCTATAGTATTCTTAAACATTCCAAGGTACGTAAATAAAATTATAAACTTACACTACTTACAATACTAACACAAAATCAGTTCCAGTTCAGCCTCTATTTTCGTTTCTTATAATAAAAATAAAGAAAAGTATTTAATTTAAATTACCTGAGGGATTTAAGAGCATTTTTAATTATTAAACAGACTGAGCTACGGCCTGCACTGAGTTGTTGTGACATAATCAAAGGAAAATTAGGTTTACGGTATTTGTAGAGACCGTGCTCACTTAAAAGGTTAAAACAAAGCACTAAAGGCTTATGCAATATTTATAACAGTAGTCTATAATTTTAAAAAAAATACCTATATATATTAAAGAATTCTTATTATATGTATGTATATAATTATGTATTTATATATTTTCCTAGCAGATTACTTTAGTAGTATATACGTAATGTCGATATTATAAACAGTCCAACATTACCAATATTTTATATTAATAGTATTTTTTTGTTTCACTATAGCTACGGGGGTGGAACTCATCCTTGGAACAAATCAATGGGCACTTCCGAACCCTCGACTGAAGACGGCCTAATAGAAGTTGTGGGATTGACCACATATCAATTGGTATGATACATTAGACTTTTATATTTTATATATTATCTACTTTCTTAGTTATACATAAGATCTAAATTAGAATATTTATTAAAAAAATATGCAAAAATGCTTCTACTTAATTAATATTCAAATATCGATTATTATTAAATTACCATATTTGACGAAGCATAATTAAATATTATACACTTTCAGAGGCCATCGTGGTATATGGGCACAATGTGGTGTAACGCGATGATTGTGGATTCGATTCCCACTCTAGGGAATAAATGATTAATAATTTATTTTTTCGTTCTGGTTCCGCCACACAACACGCAATGCCTCCATAAATTTAGCATTGAAAAACAGACTGTCTTAACACTAGGTTCCCTCTGCCTACCTTACTGTGAGCGGGATACAGCGTAAAGCTGAAACTTAGTATCCAATTATCATATTTGTCAAAGTATGAACGGCAACCCTTGCAGCCTTTGCTCCAAGCGGGCGGCCACGGCACTTGCATCACGCAGTGTAAAACCGCCAAGATTGTAACAACTAAAGTGATCCCCATGCAAGTGGACGGAGAGGCGTGCAGGCTGGCGCCGTCCGTCATCACGCTGTGCAGGCTCAATCAGGCCATTATGCTCGCTAAGAAGAAACCCGGCAGAGTCCTAGTGCCGTGAGTACTGGAGATATAATATAAATAACATTGTTATGGTTGCTTTTTTTTTGTATAAAAAATATAAAAATTTAAACGTAGCGGGATTTGGATTAGGTTTCCAAGAGATTCAAAGTTTTATACGTTCTAAAAAAGGGGTTTTACTTTCCTCAATGTGGAATAATACTTTAAAAATGTACTCGTATGAATATGGTTATAATTTGAGACAACATTGTAGAGTAATTGCTGACAACTGATAAATTTCTACTCTAGCTATATTGTAAAAACTAGTACACATTTGTTTCAAATTGTGAATCCGAAGGTTATAAAATATGTAATATTTTCAATTCTTCACTGTGGTATCGACAAAAAGCGCGGCGTTATGTTCCGCTACTCAACACGCAACGCCTTTAGAATTCAGCGAAAAGTGGGGAACGGATTGTCTTAACATTAGGCTCTCTCTGCCTACACTGCTACATGCGGGACACAGTGCGAAGAAGAAAAAAATGTAAGAGATGCATGAAGTGAAGGTTTTAGGATCGATCATCGTCAAACGATTTTATTCAATAAAAATTATCATTAGCTACTTAGCCGAATACAAAATATATCTGAAAATATTTAGCAAGTAAATGTGTAGTACTTACTTTAATAAAAAAAATAATTTATGAAACTTATATATATCATCTAACCAAAGAATAACAAAAACATTTTCCACAATTTGTTAGCGAAACGACGAACGATTTATTTTGTCAGATAAAGAATAAAAAAATATATATTTTTAGCCAAACAACGCTGGACAAACTCGCCCTCACCGTGAATCTTATAACAATGGTGGACTACGAGCGCCATCATTACGACAAAGATTTGTTAGCAAAAACAGGTAAAATACACAATTTATATATTTAGGTTACTGTTATTTCGGTCAATCGTTTGTTTTTATTTTATTATAAAATATTAGGCTCTCGTGGGGACGTGGGATAGCATCTGACTGTAAACGCGTTGGTTGTGGGTTCGATAGCTTCTTGGGAGAATAATATATTTTCATTTCTCGACTCTAGTAAACAAAACGCGGCATTACATTCCGATACGCAAAACATAATGGCGCGACAATTGGAAGAGAGTAAAGTGTATTTACACTAGGTTCCCTCTATCTACCCTGCTGCAGGTGAAAGAAAGAAGTAGGCCAAAAAATACAATATATATGATAAATGATTTATATAGCTATATGATACGCTTTTCCTTAAAAATTCTGCTGTTGCTTTTAAGTTATAATTATCTGAGGTAGTAAATAAAAATACATACATAAATAATTTATTATATTAAATAAAAATGCTATAAAATATTCATTGACATCAGAGATTGTGGGGCACTACTTGTTGATGGCACTATAAAGATATTGAATAAACATACAGATACATAAAATAACATACAAAGGCACGTATAAATACACGTCTCGTAAATGGGAGACGTAATTGTAAGCTTACTCAATCAGAAATTCGTGATCAAGTTAGCTGATTGCGCACAATCGGGCAATCAATGATAGTTATATGCTCCAATAATACCCACAGATTTTTTTTTTACCTTTATTGATTATATTACATCAAATTATTTTGGTTCATACTTAAAATAAATCAGCTTCACGCTGTATCTCGCGCACAGCAGGGTAGGGAGAAGGAACCTAGTGTTAAGACACTCCGTTCTGCCGAATACTGGAGGCATTGCGTGTTGAGTGGCAGAACTCAACGCCGCGCTTTGTCATGATATTAGAGCGAAGAAATGGTAATATACATTTAAATATTTCATCTCCTCGAGTGGGATCGAACCCATAACCAGTCGATTTTACAGTCACACTTTGTGCTCCTGTGCCACGACTGGCCGGGTTCATACTTTTACGCAACAAATACACAAAAGTATGAATATCTTGTTAATTTATGTATAAGAAAGTAATACACAAAAAAGTACATACAATTGAATATAACAATGTTGATACGTATTGCTTTTGTGCTTTCAAAATAATATTTTTATATATTTTATCGCCCCTTTTTGTACTTAAATAGCACTTAAGATATGTTCCACCTCCTGTTTTTCTCATCTGTGATATTGCAAAGGATTTTTGTGAATAAAGTATGTATCTAATGTATGTGTATTATCTTTACAAAGGAAGGTGATATCTATTGCTTGAAAATGTTCTTACAAAAACAATCTTTTATCGCCTATTTGTTGCCAAGGTACCAACTACTGGTCATCATGGTACACATGAAGATGTATTGAGATTTTTATTACATCTACTATATAACATCGTATCTCATCAAAAATTTACAATTATTCCTCTATCAAATTGATAAAAAGTTAACCTTTTTGAAATTATAAGATACAATTCCAAGTGTAAATGATATATTGTGGTGTTATTCTCATCTCAGTTTTGTACATACTAAAATTAATCATATAGCATTTTTCTTAAAAATGAAAATATCTCTGAAATATCTCTAAGAAACATAAACAGAAGCAAAATGCTGAAACTATTTTCGTATTTCGTGTCTTGTAGCGGAACGGATTGGCACTTTGGAAGTGAATCCGGCGGCCGACTTGGAACAAATGCGAACTCTCATTCAAAACATGATCAAAGAATCTCAAACATACTCAAACCTCGTTGACTGGTGGTTCGTCGATTGTAAGTACTCGCTCTTGCTATATTTTTTGGTTCCCTTAGAGTTACGTATTTGAGAAAAAATATATTAGCAAATCGCAAATCAATTTTTGAATTATCAGTTGAAAATATATATTAAAATATAAAATATATATTTGCATATCAAATTCATAAATATATATTAAAATTTGAAATCGAATATACATATAAAGAAATGTAAAAAAAAGGAAGAATGGAATGAAAGGAGGAGCAAAATATTTTAATTATTCCATTACTTTATACAAGCGCATCACTGAGAGAAAAACTGATTTTTTTGTTCAAATTATGTTTAAAACATACATATTTAATAACCAGACTATAGAACGATGTTATAATAAAAACACATTACTTTTAGCGGTGACTGCGGAGCGCTTCTTTCGAATCGACAAAGCACAGGAAAACCTGCATTATCCCATTGACATAGCACATGAGAATATTTATATCCTCGATGCAGCGCCCCTCACCCCGGACACGGAGTCCACAGCTCACCCCGAGACGACGGCGACGGCGTCCCTCGACCGCACCGGGCCATCGGTATCCTTAGACACGACTACTGGTCTATCCGTATCTTTAGATATATCTCAAAGTGTCGATACACCCAGTGCTGGCGTTTCTTTGGATGTGCCCGAATCTCACGCAAGGTTGGAATTAAAATCTTGACTGTTTTTTTATAATTTAATAGATACAAAAAATAAGTCATATATTTATTACTTCTATATATTTTTAAATAAATTCTTGATCTGATTGGACATACGTATTACATACTAATTTTTAGCGGTTTAGGGTTTGATTCTCACTTGGATGAACGAATTATTTAATATTTTATTTCCTTGATCTGATATGACAAAGCATTATTATTATATCCTTTATGTATAAAATAATTATGTTTATCCTGTTACGTTTTATCGGCATATCTCGGATACACAATTAACTAGAGATTAGATCACCGTAATGATAGGATCACGAGTAACGTGAAGTCAATTTGGCGTCCCTTCCTTGTTTTGTTTAAAAAAAATTAAATTAACTTCCTGTTCTTTGATCATTACTTTTCTTCTATGTAGATATTTTGCGAAAAGTCATTTATACGTTAATAAAACTTTTCCATTTATATTTTACGTGAACTTGAAAAAAATTTTTTTAACATCTTCATATACTTCGTAAACATATATTTTATTCGTTTTGCGAGAGAATAATATATTCTCAAGTGTAAACTATTCACAAATCATTTTGTTTAACAGTGAATCCGGGTTCGGCAGTCCCGCGCGTACATCAGAGGAATTACTCACTCCTCAAACGCCACCTTCGGGGTTGCCTCCCTCCGCCTCTAAAATGTCCCTCATGCCCTCCAAAACCTCCCCTCAACCATCAAAAATTCCATCCATTCAAGATAGTAATTCCCCACCACTTTGTACGAGTCCACCCGTAACTAAAGACCCTCAACCCAATCGGGATTCCATTTCAAGATTCAAAACGTAAGTATTAAATGACGCTATAACCATAATGATTTACAAACACACAATGAACTTACGATATCTTTCCTATCTTCTAGGCTCGAACGCAAAACGAGGACTGTATATTTGATAAATTTATGAATAAATAGCTAACATAAAATTTGCTCCGTAGTTTTGAATCATAAATATAGGCTACATTTATAATTTATGACTCGAATCGTAAAGCGTGAACTCACTTAGATACGACGCTTAAATTCTGGCGCCATTTTTATCATACTGTAACGTCTTAGCATGATATCTTTAGACTTAATAATACTGAATCTGTATACATTTATTTTTCTGTAGTCTTCAAAATAACTGGTTTTTTTTTGTCGAGAGTGCTATCACTGCTACCATCAAATAGGAATATTAGACACTATTTAAATATTAAATAGAAACTGTATTGACTATTAATTTTAAATTAGTAGATGGTTGACGGTTTGGTTTAGCTCTCACTACTAGTCACTCGTAATGAAGCTCAAAGCACATGTGTCCAGATCTTTGATCTGCACTCTATGTCTTCTTTCTTCTATTGCATGCAGCGTTCATGAAAAACTGTTTGGATTTGATCAAGAAGTATTTGGCTGTAGGTGAGATGTATTTCTGTAGTAATATTGTAGTCTTTAAGTGTTTTTTTTAGATGTACGTTAGCTTAATATTTAGTTTCTCTTGGCAGCACTACAACCACGTTATTTTATTATATGCGCAATATACAATAGAATATTCAAACGTTTGTATTGTTTCAGAAAATTACTGGAGAAAACGACCGACGCGCTTCTTAAAGCGGCTAAAATCGGTGACTTGAAAATGGTACGCGTAAACAATAACCTTTTCTTCTTCGAATCCTTTATAATTTGATTAGAAACTCACTAAGGCCGTGTTTACCTATTCTATTATTTTAATATGATTTTCTTGACATCTAATAAATTTATGATTTGACAGTAGAAGCAAGCTTCTAAAGGTTATTTTTTCAATTTATATTTGAAAATGATTTTATTAGTCTACGAAACATTTTAACTAAATTTTCGATTTAATTGAATTAAATTGCAAAAAAAAATCAAATCAGCTTCACGCTGTATCCCGCACACAGCTGGCAGTGTTAAGACACTCCGTTCCCCACTTTTTACGCACACAAGCAAATAAATTGCAATTTAAATTTATTAAAAAAATATGTTGCAGATGAAAGAATTACACACAGCCGGTTACTCACTGCTGTCCATCGACGCGACGGGTCAAACGGCGCTGCACGTTGCAGCCAGATACGGGAACAAAGAAATTGTCAAGTATCTCATAGCGAGTGCTCCGAATACGATTTTAAATATGCGGGACAACGAAAGGGGACAGACTGCTTTACATAAGGCGGCCGCCCACAAGCGTAGGGCGATATGCTGCATGCTGGTCGCTGGAGGCGCGTCGCTCACCAAGCAGGATCAAAATGGACTTACACCTCGGCATCTGGCCCTTAGGGCGGATGATCACGATCTGGCTGCGTACTTGGAAAGTAAATATCTAGCTTTCTATCATTATACTGTTTACTACATATATAAAGGTAAAGGTAACCTGGGATTAAATCACTCTGTTTCACTTTCCGCCCGATTCTAGAAACGTGACGTATTGATTAGCGGAACTCAACGCCACACTGTCGCGTTGAGCAGGAATCGAACCCACAACCATCACCAATACCATCAGATGCTATGTTCCACCACGACGGTCTTTATATTAATGTATATACATATGATGTATAGAATATTTATTTTTTCATCTTCAAAATGTACAAATACATTAGGAGCTAACACTAACATTTTCTTCACATTGGTTAGTTAAAATTAATAGTCAATCCATCTTGTATATTATATTCTTAGCTTTATAGCTTTTGTATTTATAGCTTTGCTGTATATTATATTCTTAGGCGCTTGCAATTTATTAGGTTTTAGAGGTTTCTGGCAGGGGATTAAAACCATGCATTGTCTGACAGTGGATAACGTCATTTCTTACATTATTCAAGGGGCGCTACTCGCACCCGCATCTCGTGACTTAAATAAATACTCCAGTTGCAAGTATTGTCGGCGCGACATATTTTTAATCGCAGAACATTAAAATGTACATTTACTAGAATTAAATACAAATAGTGCACTCAAAAGAATATTTGAATGGGGACGGAAAGTC
>DVQM01001478.1:0-11957 GCA_018231645.1 Heliconius ricini | reverse complement strand
ATTACTAAATGTACAGACAAAATATTTTTACTGTCTTATTATATATAGAGATTAACAAGATGTATAATTAAATTAAACATAATACCAAGCAAAAAATCATTACATTATATAACAATACTACAAGTACATAAACAATACGTAAACTAAGATAAATTTCCTTAACGACTGTGTGTTCGTCGTAAACTCTCTCCAATCGAGAGTATAGCATTTTATTTTATCATCTTGGTGCGGTTTAGAAGAATTTTGGTAAAGAGAGATTATCTTGATGAATATTTATATAAATCAAAGCAACACTTATAGAAATTTCCTTTGAAAGGATGTCACAGCAACAGAATATATTTGAATCAGTTTTACGCTTTAAACAGAGTAGGCAGAGGGAACCTACTATTGAAACACTACGTTCCCCATTTTCCGCTGAATTCTGAGGGCATTGCGTATTGGGTGGAGAAACTCAACGCCGCGCTCAACCTCAAAGCGACGCAAAATGAATATAATAAATATTTAATTTACTAGAGTATTTAACAGTCACACATTCGTGTCTGTGCGCCACATATGGACTCAAAGATAAAAAGACAGTTAAAATTCTTGCAAATGAAATAGATTACGACATCAGCATAATAATCACCTTATCAGAAATCTATTGCATCGACGTCAATTTACGTAACGCGAGGTGCCTTGTATTAGTCAACAATAATTGTCAAATTGCTTTGACGTTAGGCGTATGTCACGTAATGCTAGCGTTTAAACGCTAGCATTACGTGAATTAAAACGTGAATTAAAAACAGCTTAAGCTGTTAAAACTGATTAAAGTTTTATCTCGAATAAGACGTCAACTTTGTTCCAGTAAATTTATAAAATCGATCCCAATTTACTTAATCGATTACAAAAAAAAAAGTTTTAGTCTGTGTGAAAGCCTTGACTGATTTTGATTTGTCTAGATAGTCATCGCGGTGCTGCGTGAAATACAAAGCGCGAATATCATGCCGGGCGTAGTACAGGCAGGTAGGTGTCCCTGTCTGTCTGTCGTAATGAAGTCGGGAAGCACGACACCCGTTTATTTTTACAATAGCAGTACCGTCGTCGGTACGGAAGTAAAAGAACAATGAGAATTTTCTAATTTCCAGCAATACCTAAAACCGGGAAAATGTCATTCGTGTCCCGTCTGTCTGTTTTTATTAACTTAATATAAAAGCGAAATTCCGACATCTTTTCAATTTAATTTTATATGAACAAAGGTTTGAAATAAAAACCTACAGAAATTCGTTAATATTTTTGAAGGTTTAGAAAAATGCTAAATGTCAATATTACTATCAGTAAAGTAACAACAATGTCTATATGTATTAAATAAGGGTATTGAAAATTAATTTGCAAACGTTAGCCAAAAACTAAGACAGTTTGTCGACTATTAGATTTCAATATAATTTGGCCTCAATCGGCTAACGACACCAACCTATAATATTGGCCTCGCCCAATTGTGGCCGCGTCCACGTCCCATGCTAGCTGCCTAATACCTACAGACGTCTATCTGACCTGTTTTTGTTTCTCACTACACCTATCTCATTTCACACATTTGTTGTTTGATTTGCAATACTTGTAGTATATCGCTATATATAACCTTACAGTGTAGTTTAAACAGGTTTTAATTGGGATGAATAATTTAGTATTTATATACAATATCCTATATTGTTAAGATTAAAAAAATATTTTCACTGACTACTTTTAAAGTTCATCTTTTTAACTTATAATTATACGTTTAAATCGTTTAGTCATCTAAAGTTCAACTATTAAGTACTGGGGCCGTCCATGGTTACAAAGTAAACGGAACGTCACTGTCCTGTACAGTGTACAAACGACAGACAGTAGCGCTGTGATTACAAGCTTTGGTTCAGAAATGTACCAATTGAGTCACAAAGGATAATATATGTGAAAGCTGCAACCATTTTAACCACTTGTATATATTTTAAGGTGACCTAACACGGTTTTAATTATTTTTATTTTAAAGTTATAATTTTACTACTCCACACTAAAGAAATTCTTGAAATTTCAGCAGGAAGGGCAAAAGAGAAAAGTTTCGGGCGACGACTAGTATGTATAGCTATAAATCTTCAATATGATCTAATAATGAAAGCACTGCTTACTTCGAGTAAGTTTTGTGTAATAAAAGGACAATAAGCTTTGGTGAGTGTGAGTACAAAAAACAAACCTCTGCTACTTTTATGAACCGTCCGCGGCGATTCTGCTTCACGTCGAGGTAAAACCTCTTTGACTGTATCTGTAGCATTTTTGTCGCCAACTCCTGCTCTTGTGACTGTTGACCTGGAACATACACGTTTTCTATATACATTTTTATTCATAAGGTCATCTAGGTCTTAACACTTTGTTCCCCTCTCTCTACTTTAGTATGCGGGATACAGCGTGAGCTAATAAAAAGTTCATTCTTATAATATTAGCAGTTTTTTTATGGAAAAGACACGGCAAACGAGCATATGGTAAGAGATTACCACCGCCCACGGCCCCGTGCAACACCAGAGGAGTTACAGGTGCGTTGGCGGCCCTTAAGGTGGGTTAGTTAAGGTTTTACTTAACGCCACTTTTAAATGCCAGAGGTGGTAATGATCCGGTCGACTCTGCACATTCGTGTTGCCATTGTAGGCGACGTGACTCTACCACATGTACTTTAGTCACCTCTTACGACACCACCAGTACCAAGATGATTCTATTCTAGGCCGGGATCACACGACTAAGTTACTATCATCTGGCAAATTCACATCCCTACATATGTTACCTGTTGTAGTGTTGTGAACAACGAAGTAGAAGTTCATCTTGCAACATAAACAATAAAAATAAAGAAGGTATTCTATTCAAAAAATTTTCAAAATAATAAAATATGGATGTAAATATAACAAAATAAAAAGCTCTTGAACACGAATACGGTGTTTAAATTATAAGTAAAACAAAAAATATATTTAAATTCTATTCTCGACTCATTAATGGCATAGATGAATGTCTATTACTTTTTGCCTTAATACCGCTTACACGTGTTTTGGGAGCTAATTTTTTTCTTGTATTTTTTCACACATTTTAATGTATATACAAAACTCTTCCGTTACTGAGTGATTGACACACAACTCAGAGACAAAACTACTCGGCGAGGAATGCTGAAATTCAGCACGTAAGCTCCTAGTAAATAACAAAATTCAAGAATAGTTAAACCGCATTTATTTGTCTTTGAATTTCTCTCTAGAAAATTTATTATTAACGTCTTTGTAGAAGCAAAACTCAAATAAAAAGAACTACGCAACTTTCATTCTATATTGTACTACTTTCTAATTTTATTTTACCTATTAATTAAATAAATCTGCAAAAAAATGTTTATTAATTCGGTATTCTATTATGTATTATCCGACAGGCAGGTGTCGAAACTCGAACGATCGTAATTAGAAATCGCCATTGATTACTCAGCTTTGCAACGCGTTACGGACACGCACAGTCGTTTCCTTTGCTTATCTATACCAGTCAGCATGCCTTTACATACACATAATAACATATCTGAGGCCAGTCATAGCGCAGTGGCACGAAGTGTGACTGTACAACCGTGTGGTTGTGGGTTCGATCCTCCTTCGATGAAATATTTTCTTAAATTAATATTCCATTTCTTCGCTCTAGTGCCGAGGCTAAGCGCAGCGTTGAGTTCTGCCACTCAACACGCAATGCCTCCAGAATTGGGCAGAAAGTGGGGAACGAAGTGCTTAAAACACTAGGTTCCCTCTGCCTACCCTGGTGTGTGTGGGATACAGCGTGAAGCTGATTTGTTTGATTTGTTTATTTAATACAAACCTAACATACTACAGCTTTGCTTGCAGCTGCCCGAATCTATATACTATTTCGTACCTACTTTATAGAAAAAGCAGGTATTTAAAAAAAATGATATTAGATGCCCCTATTATGCTCTTAGTACTTCGAATCTTTTCATTTATTTATACTACATACTATAAAGAAATCAATTTTTTGTCTAAATCAAAATTATGCCAAAAGTCCGGAATCAGGCGCCCAAGTGACTTTCAAAAAGAAGTCAATAACCACATACTTCAAGAATATGCGAACGTATAAAACATATATTGTAATTTTTATATTGAATTATAATTCTATATAAATTAACATCAGTATGTATATGTAACACAGGACGCCGCGGCACAGCGCCATGTTCATGACATCAATAAAACGTTAGATAACATAAAAAGTTGTTTTTAAATAAGTTCAACAACCTCCAATTGGAACCCAAACAGGAACCGACTGGGTTTTACGAGTGCTAGCAAAATTAGAGGCCCACGCAATATTATATGGTAATTTTGTATGTGTTTTTTTGGTTCGCACTACGCCGCACGTACACGTATACAAGTATATAAATATGCTTACAATCCTAACACATAGATATAATTCTTTCAAATAGCTGTAACTGGAAAACAGCGATGCTTGCGATTTGAACTTCCAACATCATTAGCTGAGTTACACCTTTTACCATAATGTCAATTTTATAACATAGTTTTGTTTTTTTCATGGATTTTCTAATTAGTTATATATATTATTTAACGTTAAATTGTTGATACGTTACGAATTATTTTTACATTATAAAGTGTTATTCCTCATTTAGAATAGTTTTTAGAAAAGATATAACTTAACTCAGCGGGATTTAAACTCAAACTTTAAAATGTAAAAAGTATTTAATAAATTATATTCTCTTTAGCCATATGATAATTCAAAGCAATTATCTTTGGATAGCGGAAATTTGTGAAAATTTCAAGTAATACAAACAAAAATAAGTTGCAACATGCGTATAAGAATTTCAACGTAGCCCGATGGGAACGTGTGTCTTAGTTGGTCAGAGTGATCAAATCCCACTACGTTAAAATTTTTATACGTTTTCTAAAAAGTACTTTTCTTTAAGTGTGGAATAACACTTAAAAATAATTTAAAAAAACCATTTCAGATTCAGATTCATTACCTATTAGAAAGAAAAGAAAACAACATGGAAACCTAAAGTTTTAAGACACACCGTTCTCATTAAGTCACTTCCGTTCCCCAGTTTCCACCGACTTCAGGCGGAACTCAACACCGCGCTTTCCCTCGTTACGAGGGCGAAGACATGAAAATTTTAAATATTTCATTACCTATATTATTATCCCGTCTATAGAAGTGGAAAACAAACCGAAATAAGTAAACTTTCCATTAAAATTAATATTACGAATGATGGCGACGTGGTACTTAAAAATATTTTTCAATATTACAATACATATTCCATTAAGTTTTTTAATTACTTACCGGAGTCAAAATTGTTTCCACCCGCCTCCATGCCTGGACCATGATATTCTGCAAAAATATCAAAATAACATGTGAATTTTACGTGCCTTTATAACATAATACATATTATATGGAGGGAATGAAACGAGAAAATGAGGAGTATTTTAAACTGAACAAATAAAGATCTGACCGCCTGTTTCATGATGGTCCCGATTATAATGTATACCACTTTCCACACATTTTATACATATAGTTTCAGTTGCTCATCGCATACATAATTGGGAAATTGGAGAATTCAATTACATTATAAACATAATGTTTATATTAAAATCTATAGAATATGTTACTAACTACACGTCAAGCTGTGGTTTCTTGGCAATGCTCAAGCGAACAGACGTACGGACAAGCAAATTAAGTAAAATTTGTAAGCATTTCCTACTACAATTTCGTGCTAAAAATATTGTGATAATAATAAACATTGATACTGCTCCACGTATAGACATATTTTACTGTACTATCCACATTCATATATCGAGGACAATTGTGTGATTTAGATACAGTAAGAAAGCGAAGTAATTCCTTTATTTTTTGAAATTACAAGCCAAATTTCAATTTCAACCAAAATATTATATGAAGAATAAAAGTTTGTAGCCATGTTTTGGTTAATTTAAAGGGCGAAGTAAACAAAATTTGGGTAAAAGATTGTATTCACTGTCACTTTCGTCTATTTTATTTGCAAAACGACCCGGAGGTATGCAACTTGACCCGCGCGTGTGCAACTCTGCCTTGCTTAAATTATATTATAGTAATGAAACACGCAACTTAACAAGTAAGAATATTTGTTCGCTTTGTTACAGTTACTAGACAGGGCTGACTGCCGATAAGTAGGCACTAAAAAGTAACCGCACCGCCAGTGCGCCAGTGGTATCGTGGTACAGTGCCTCGGCTTACCGAAGAAGTTATTAGCAGTTTATGATAATTTTTATGGTTCGGTAGCTTTTAAGGCAAAAAGGGGCCCTAATAAGATCACTTTGTTATCCGTCTGTCTGACAAGAGCTTTTATCTCAGGCACTCTTGGAAATATAGAGTTGACATTCAAACCTAGATCTACGCCTCCATGATTTCCTGATGAAAAACGTATTTCTACATTTACTTAAATAAGATATGGCCGTTTATATAGCTAAAAACGCGTATTTCGACATAATTAAGAAAATCAAAATTAATAGAGTACTTCCGTTTAACCTAGAATTATAAAATTTGGCGGCTAGCATCTACAGTTACTATTAGTTCAGAAAAAAAACTGAAAACTATACATTTATAGTTAAATCCTAAACAATAATAGTCTTTAAAGAGTAGCAAAATTTAGTATTAAAGCCGCTAACTCAAGCAAGATATCAAATGAAAGGGCTCTGGCGAAGCTAAGCCTGAATTTGAGAAAAAGCTCGAGTCCTCCAACCCTTGATGGGCAAGTCCGCTTCCGCTTGTCCTGTTTTTTCTCTTTTCTATAACTATTTTAGATACTGGATTTGATTCTATAAAATCGCTTGATTTATACTATTTCTCAAAATTTAAATAACTCGTAATTTTAAGTAATATCAGCCATAGTATTGGAATCAAATGTTTAACATGCAGGTTGTAATTTAAATTGGAGCAAAATGTGGTGGTAAGGAGTGTGACCGGCCACGGGCGAGTGGTTCGGCTCGGATTGCACGTGACAAGGCCTCCGGCACAAAGCGGCTTAACGCACACCGGCGAGTATCGATACACTGGCCTCCGACCTAGCTGGAGGGTTAGGCATATTAAACTGCAGTATTATAGTTAGTAGTCACAGATCTATAAGTTGACATCTGATATTCGCGTTATTGGTCACCCAGTGACTTGCAGCTACTTAATGAAAACTACTAATAATTAAATACGCATCTTTGATCTTTCATAGATATCATTAAATATGACTGATTTGCATACATCGCGCGTATCGATATTACGCATCATCTTTGGGACACCGGCACCTTACCTTAACCGGACCAGGTCACTTGGGAAGGCAAAACAAAGAAGAATTATAAATGACCCGTTGCTGCATACCATCGCATTACACGATACGCCCAACACACTTAGGTTTGCGGTTTTGGATCGGCACGTTCTAGTGCTAGATTTTGCATGCAAATGTCCTTCACTGTATGGGTTGGATTATATGATTCTATTCTTAATGTAATTTGTATATATAACCAAATAACTCATAAATATCGACACATACGGCTTCGAGGTGATCAACCAAGCATCTGGTAATATATAATTTTATGATAAATTTTCAGGACTACGCCCAATCTTTTGATGTGAATCATGCTCACCTAAATCCCAAAAACTGTCTATTAAAAGAATTACAGTTCTAGGTCACCGTCGTAAATCTAGGCACGTTGGTAAGAACACTTAAAGTGAATGTGGAACTATCTCTTCCAAGAATATAATTTTTCGAGGCCAAACGTCCTATTATAATATGACGCCTATAAATAACTGCTTTCGATATGTCTTTTCTCTGTGACTAAATGTAAACTGTTATTCGTAAAATATTTTACACAAGTAAATAAGTAATGATTTATTTATACAGCAAAGGTTTCAGCTTATACGAACGTCAATCGACCAATTACTTTAAAAAAAACACATAAACAAATAATGCAAAACAATATAAGTTCATCAATAATATATAAATCGTGAAAGCAATCCATCAGACGGCATCACTAAGCGCCGCGCCCTAAAGAGCTACCTTCATTATTAATGTAAATCTCTGAACAATGGGTAGCTCGTACGGACACAGGTTAGAACGTAATAAACAGAAATATTGTCTAATAGTTAGTTAGTGGTGAATAAATCCAATAAGGCGGTGGAGGTGGAGCCGGAGTCGGATTGCGTCGTTATGTAAGTGGTTCAAGGCGGGTCATTGGCAGCAGACACAATTTAGCCACAGACGCGAGCCAGACGGACAAAAAAGTGAAACCATAATTTTTTTTCTTGAGAAATAACACCTCAGCCCCTCCGCGCTCGAGGAGGGACAGTTTACATTGAGCGTGGCGCTTTTTATGTACCTCCGTGTGACTCGTTGCAGAGTACAAACGATAATTATATGAATATGCACTATATTCATTACGTTGCGAAAAATATTATGTTGTTTCATCCGCCATGCTTATTTCAAAATGTAAGATTTAAAATTAAATAAATTACAAAAGACAATATAACTTAGGTTGCTTTTCATATCTTATTTTATATTCTATAATGTTGTTATCTTTAGCAAACATGAATTAATTAGTCAATATATATATATATATTATTTTATTCCATGTATCGAAATATAATAATTAATAAAAAAATATATGTAATATCTTATGGCCTTATATTCCTCAGTTACAGTGAACAATTGACGATCTTAACGTAAAAGGATCCTTATACAGCGACAGCCATGTTAATATGGCGTGACGCAATGACGGGTGGAACTAAATTCGCGGTTCGCACCTCGCAAACTTTCGTTTCACAATAGTTGCCCAATATATTCAAATAAAATACCAATGGATAGGTCAATGGTGAAAGTGTATCGGTTAGCAAAATTCGTCCTTGTACCTTAAATAATTGCAAATTAGTGAATCATTTACATAAAATCGGCTATGAAATTTAAATGGAATTATTTAAAATTTGGGCCATCGTGGCGCAGCGGCACAATAATGCGACTTTGAACTTGACGGTTGCGGATTTGATGCCCACTCGGGGAAATAAATATTTAATATTTCCATCTTTTTCGATTTCGTAACGAGGCAAAGCGCGGTATTGAGTTCTGCCCCTTTACACATAACGCCTAGTTATCTTCGGATAAAATGTTTAAGGACTAAAGGTATGAATGAGGTCCATTTGCAATAGATTAATTCATGTATTAATTTAAAAAAAGCAAGGATATAAAGTTATATACAAGTGCGAATTTTAGGAAGCAGACTCGACCGTGGGACGCATCAATCCGTTAAAGGTCGATGACCGCTAGGGCCGGCGTTTTGGGCGGAGAGCGCGCCTAACTATGGAAGTAACAAGGAGCGTTTATTGATAAGAATGGCAACCAAGAATAAATTAAGTGTTGAAAGTATACAAATGAGACTGATTACGATTACAATGTTTTCAGTAAGATAGTCAGTCTACCAAATGAATAGAACATAAAGTATAGATTAGTACAGAGTTCAGCCAATTTTATACAGCAATTAATCAAAATATTTTTTTAAGTAAATTGAGATTTTGCGTTATAAATACTATAAAACTGCGAAAATTTAATTGGAATTGTTTTCCAATCTTAACCGAAAGCAAAGAAGGCAGTTCTGCTGAGAAGAGAAAACAAATAACTCAAATTTAAGAATAATTTGTGTAAACACTCCTAGTGTTAAAATACTATTCCTTATGCACCACCCAATTTCTTAAGGCATTGCATGTTGATCTGGCACCACAGAATGGAAATGAAAATAATTTAAATATAACCATTCCCTCAAGTCGGGGTCAAACCCAAGTATGTTCACAATAAACTTCCCTGCTTCCTGTATATTAAAAAAAAAATATACATGTAAGTATAATTCTCAAAGATGGGGACTATAGCATATAAATATTAAATCAATATCAATGGTGTGGCTAATTAAATTAATAAGATTCTCTATAAAAACTTATCAAATTCAACATACACATAGTAACAATTTTTAACCAAGTAATAACCAAAGAAATAAAATTTAAGAATGCTTCTGAACATGGCTTTTAAATTAGGCAGTGTGTAGAGAACAGTGTCTGAATACTAGGCCCTTTCCCCTATCCTGCTATACATGTGATATAGCAAGATGCTAGAAAAATAGAAGAAACAACAATTCTAGCATTAAATGATTTCACCATATTGGTGCAGTGCCCGGGGCTCAAAACCTAAGTGTAGGTTCAACAGATCCCTTTTGAAAATGGGCATTAACACTTGCCTCCACTAACCAACCTCCTGTCTATTATAATTGAACGATAATTTAAAATTTATTTTAGGAATAAATTGATGATATTTCAGACAAGCTGGGTCTTTTGGCACTTTTTGGAGAATTTTACATTATACTTTTCACTTATACTTCTACAATGTAAAAATGTAACAATAAACTGAACAGGTTTTCTGTTCAATGGCAAGTTACCATTGAACATAAAACCTATTCGGTTACTACTTGCTTAAGAAGAATACAACATGTATTCTTCTAATCCTTCTAAAGCAAAGAAAAATATCCAGTTTGGGTGATGGAACACCCACATCAACTTATATATGTAAATCATAAAGGTCCAATGAGGAGTTGAATTTATAATTGAGTAAGACTTTAAGTAGATTTGAATGACAAGCCTCCTAAAATTATTCTACTAGAGTTGTATTTGAAATTTTCTATATGTAAACTGGTGTTCTAGAAGCTCTCAAGCTGAAATTTTTGATAGTTTATTAAGATTTTATAAGATATAACATAAAATAATAACAAGACAGCATATACTTTTTTTATCTAAGAGCATTGCTCAACTTATCTGAAGATAAAATTATCTAATTAAAATATACTTAATTATAAAGTATATAATTTGATTAGAAAGGCTTCACTGTTCACTAGATTCTCTTCTAGAGAAGAAATGATAAATTACTCAATATGTACAAAAGTTTAAATGAAAAAAATCACAGACGGAAAAAATGGATTTTAATAGGTTTTCATCTAATAGAAAAATAAAGTAGATAAATATAGGGAAGAGTCAAAAAACAATTCAGCTAACATAATTAAGCCCACAGTTACTAAATGCAACATAATCACAATAAAAAAATCCAACTGTTTTGCTTATCTCAGTCACAGCTACTTTGGAAATATGATTTTTATACATTACACAATTTAATAATACTAAATCTTTTTGAATTATTTACAGGTACTGGTATCAAAAAATGTTCCTCAATATTTGATATAGAAAATAAGTAGGGAGTGTTTATTTAATATATTTCATATATTTCTTTTGTGTGAAAATTATCTATAATTAGATAATTTTCACACAAAGAAGAGAATTGGTTTGGATACCTGCTTTATTGTTACAAAGATAAAAGAAAATGGGAACATACTTGTACTGTAAGACAACTATGGTAGCTTAAAAAATTGTTTATTTTCTTTTAAATTTTAATTAAATACATATCAATATAGAATATTCTACAATGCCTGACAAAAGTTAAA
Organism: Heliconius ricini; assembly: GCA_018231645.1. Taxonomy (NCBI): domain Eukaryota; kingdom Metazoa; phylum Arthropoda; class Insecta; order Lepidoptera; family Nymphalidae; genus Heliconius; species Heliconius ricini. The sequence goes on along the minus strand of DVQM01001478.1, from coordinate 429 downwards.
ATGCTTTTAGTCAAACAAAATGTCAAATTCTGTATAGTCAAATTCAATCAATATATAGCTGTCATATTAAAGCAAAGCACAGTAAGCAACTTCCAGATTCCTTTGTTCCAAAGTAACTATTACTTGAGATATGTTTATTCTGGCATAAAATACACTGCAAATGTTTCCACTGACACTGGCACACAAAGCACTGGACACTATAACTGCTCACACTGACAGTCACTAAAAGTAGGAACAAAGAAACACAACACAAGTCATCTTGGCTTAGTGATTCGAAATAAAGTCAAACAAATGCAGTCACTTGAGCGTTAACCAGAATGCAATACGACTAGTGGACATTGAGCAGTGAGCAAAGGGCTGGGGGCTGGAGGCTGGGAGGTCGCAGCCACTGACCTGCCATGGTGTAGGCCCGTCAGACGAGGGCTGGGC
>DVQM01001477.1:0-11961 GCA_018231645.1 Heliconius ricini | reverse complement strand
CTAGGTTCTCTCTGCCTACCCTGCTGTGTGCGGGATATAGCGTGAAGCTAATTTATTTTATTTTATTTTAAGTACTTAATAAATATTTGGGAAGTATAATTAAGTTCATTAGAGATAGAAAATACGAAATGAAAAGAGAGCCTTAGCTTAATTGATAAAATGGCGAAACGTCAGCACAGCTGAGCGATATTGCAGTGTTAGTACCGACGCTGTTATACGACAGCAAAACGTTATTACAGAAGAAGAATGTAAAAAAGATGAATGCTATGGAGATGCGATCTTTTCGTAGGATATGCAGAGGCAGCCCAGCTGCTTGAATACTCAATAAAGAGATATACAGAATGGCAGGTACTAGTGAGGTTTCCACGGTAAGAATGAAAAAGAACGTCCTCAGCTAGTTTGGGCACGTCGAACGAATGAGTGATGACAAAATGGCAAAAAATATTTATGATACAAAAGTGAGTGGTAATAAGAGAGGTAGGAAGAGACCTCAGTTGATCAAATACAGTGTTAAACTTACTAAAGGAAGGTCATATAAAAGGCAGGGAGACCCCTGGCAATGAACCTCTTCATATATGCCCATGTATAAAGGGGTTCATGAAAATGAACGATGTAAACGAAGTATGTAGAGAGCGTAGTGTTTAACGCTCCGTTCGCTCTGACTAGTAATTGAAGCTAGTAATAAATATTCATATGGTTAAAGCAGGTGAAGCCGCGCTGGTCCGATAGTTAATTATATAAAGTACATTGCTAAAGGCAAAACCATATTACTTAAAAAAGAAATAGCTTTACTCTGTATTTCCCAGACCTATATTGATTAGCTGACCTCAACGCCTCGCTTTGTCTCTTCACCAGAGCGAAGAAATGAAAATAATTAATTTTCCTCTAGTGTGAATAGAACCCACATCTGTCGCGTTTGCAGTCAAAAGCTGTCGCTGCTTTAGCCTTATGACTTTAAGATAAATTAAATTAAATAATGTTTCTATTCGCCGTATACGTATCGGTATGTATTCGTATAGTGTGTAGTGTGCGGCGCTACTGCCATGCAGTGGGAACAAAGGGTGCAAGATAAAGCTCACGCATTGTTCCTATTGATGCCGACACAAAAGGTAAGTCAACTTGTGGGTCATGAACTACGCGACGAACGAACACGACCGAATTTTCATAATTTTAAACATGTGACTGTCGATATTTAAAATTGTATTAATATTAAGATTATATTATTTCTAGAGTAAAATAAAAATAGGCGGTATGAAAGTAGTTCCTACCATAACATGGTTTTATATCATAACTTCTCAATTATCTTTGTATTTTTTTTTCTTCACGCTTTATGCCTAGTGAAGTAGCCAGTATCTGCATATCTCTTTCGCCTCGTCTCCATGCTCTTCGGGCGGTCCTTATGCTTCCTAGTATGCCATTCTGCCATGTTGTGTATCTCTTTATTGCGTATGCAAGCAGCTGCATTGTGCACTGCCAAACGGGCACCGGTTTTGTCGTCTCATCAATGCAATTAGGGCACCATTAATACTACTACTGGCAGCAAAACGCCTTTCTACATCCATAATCTTTTCAATATACCACTTCACTTGTTGTAATATTTTACCATTTGCACTAATCTCGCATGCCGTCTTAATTTCTTCAAATAACATAAACTTTGTCTTGCCACAGACCACTGAGAACATTATTTTCACATTCTTCTTTAAGATTAGCGATCCATGCCTGGAAGTGGCATTCTGATATGCAATGAACATCATCTGCGTACAGCGGGCAATTTACATTCAAGTCACTTACTTCCACTTCCATGTAACTTTGTTCCGACGTCGACGGCTATCCTAGTACAAATTGAACAACCAAGTTGATATAGCACAGCCTTGTTTGACACCCGATTGGATGTCGAACCAAGGCGAAATGCCAGCTTTTATTCCCACGCAAGCTGTAAGTAATCTCTGCAACAACAACTCCACATCTGCAACAAGGATCTGTTTACATTGTACGCCTTTTCCACATCCACAAAAGCACCGAAAACTTTTTCGTAAACGGTCAAGAATTTGTCAGAGATCATGTAGAGGGAAAAGATCTGATCCGTTCACCCTTCTCCAGGTCCAAAGCCTCTTTGGGTTTCCCACAAAAGCTTTTCGGATGTCTCTTGCATTCTTCTCGCTAATATTTTAGCAGAAACTTTACTATCCAAGCTAATCGAACTGATCGCCCTATAGCTTGCTCAGTCTTTCTTTAAGCCTTTCCCTTTATGCAAAGGCCAGACATATTTTTGATCATCTCGGCAGTAACTCTATCTAATACCGCTGCCTTAGTACATTTTCGACTTCATATCCTCCACTTCTTTTATACCGATTTCACCATCAGCTACATCACATCCATACATCTTCTTATAGAATTTCGTCCATCATTTTTATTTTTGCACAAAACATTGTACAAGTACAAATGAACACTTGTTTTTTGGTCTTACTCGATAATTCGACATATATATTTATTTATGGCAAAAAAATAGGCAAACGAGCCTACGGGCCTACGAGCCTATGGTAAGTGACTACCACCGCCCACGAGCCGCGCCCATTGCTTTTTAAAAGTACCCAAGTCGTATCGACCTGATGTGGGTGGTACTTTAATTTGTGACTTACTGTATGGTTAGAAAATTTGACAGCAGATCAAACAGTCCTGCAGAACACTCCAGATGATAAAGGCGTGATAGAGAATAGCTAAGAGACTCTATCTCTACGCAAAGCAATGTGTCAAGCCTTTCACAGAGCATTGGGCCCATATAACCTGGGTCATATACTGGGATCTTCGAGGCTTTCATTTGATCATTAGTAACCAATGCTTCCGTATTTGATATGTCTCTCGCTTGCGAAAGGCAGCAAGTGAGCAAGATGTTAACCAAGGCTGTGACTTGCCATCGATTTGTACAACAATGCTAGGAATATAAAATTCTATACTCTATAGAACTTCGCCGACAGCAGCATAGGGCCGACAACAGCATAATGCATGGCATCGTAAGAGAAGTAACCCAGCCCAGGGATAATATAAGCATAATATACGCATACCATCCCAATCTACAGACTTGAAGTCGTGACGAGTTTCGGGTGTTCTGCAACTGCTGCATTTAATGGGCACTATGATTCATACCAGACAGTAGTCTGGAGATCCCATCGACAATGACCTGCTACTGTTCTGGATGTGAAGTCAGCAGAAAATCCAATAAGGAGACATTGTGATTGTCCACGTCCGAGAGTCAAGTAGGCCACTCAACCAATTTGGACAATCCAAGATGAAATGCAGCTTTTCCCGTGTTTTCAGTGATGCGAGATCGAAGCTAACTGGCATTGTGCGTTAAAATCGCCAAGTACCTCAGCGGCGGGGATCTGTTTCGTTGATAGCCGATTGCATATGCTACATGAGCTGATCCGTTTCTGCGTAACCATTGTGGCACCTTTACATGCGAGCGTAGACTCGGTCACGATCGTTCGACTAAACACGAAGACAAACAGTTGACAAGTCCCATCTAAATTGGCAAGGCGACCGAAACTTAAGTTCTCCCTAACGAACATAGCGATTTCGGCGTGCGGCATTAAATTATGTTCTATTTTGTAGCCGGGTTTTTGTCTCGCGATTGAGCAATGTCCGTCAGAAAACAAGGCCGGTCATGCCGTCTCAAGATAGTGAATGCCATCCACCATCACCATGATGGTGGACGGCATTCAGGTATATTACAAAAGTCCATGTTAACCGTCGTAGGGGTTGCCGAGAAGCGTACGCCAATTTTGCCTTATTTGTAGCATGGTAATGTGTAATTATTGGTCGAGTCTGCCCATACGTGTTGCCATTGCTGCCGACGTGACTCTTCCATACGTACTTTAGTCGCCTCATATGACACCATTAGTACCAGGGTGACCTTATTCTAAGACGAGACGTTGACGATACAGGCAAAGCCAATGTAACTTTTGCCGTAGATTGAGCTCGCCTGCGAGTGTCGCCCTTTGCAGAGCCGCACCGTAGCGTAGTAATTGACACGTGACACCGTGCACCACGCGGGTAGTGCACACTGCGCAGTGCACGCTGGCGGCACGCACTTATTACAGATATCGCAACTGCGAGCAATCACAGCGTGCCTCTCGACGTGATCATTTTCTTTGTTACTTTTTTCACAATAACAGCAGTATACAAGAGGTGTTTTAATAAATGTGTAATTTAAATCAAGCTGCGCGATCTAATTTCCATTTATTTTTCTATGTAAGTATCATACTTCATTACTTAAAGTCATAATATTTAACCAGAATATTGTATTTGTATATTAAATTACATATAGTGTAGTATAATGTGCATATAGTGGTCATAATGTATCCGTCTCTTGGTGGCCGAGCGTCACAAAATGCTGACAAGAGAGAGATCGAGTGAACGGCGGCCGGTGGGAAGGGAAGTTTTACATAATTCTAACATAACAAATAATTATGTCGTAGGTTAAGTTACACTAAGTTAGGTATAACAACGAAGGCAGTAGTCTGAGATAATATATTATAATTTTTGATTTAACTTGTATTTTCATAAAAAAAGTATAAAAATAAGTTTCTACATAATTTTTAACTTTCTTTAACCCTTCCTTCCGAACTAATAGAGTGCATTTGTTTTAAATATACTAACGATCCGTTTACTATTAAATTTAAATAAGGTAGTATTTATTACAATATGAATCAATACAATCAATACTCAACAAAATATATCTCTTATACAAATATATGTACATAAGTCTTGAATTGATTGAAACGAAATCAAGAATTTAGTAGCGGGTTCAGAACTAACCCAAACAATATACATATTATGTACGTAATCTATTTACAAATTATTTATTTAAGATTTAGAGCGTTATAGTGTAAAGTAATTCGCAACAGAGCGTCCACACTCACAGTTAAATAAATAACGGCGAGCTCGCAACAGGTCGAGCTCCGAGCTCCGAGCGCTCTGAATATTTACCGACGAATCAAAGCAGCGACTGGAGCTACGAGCAGTGCGCAGCATACGGCCGCTGAGAGCAGGAGATAGATAGGTTCTTGGGTAAGAATGTTTATGAAAACAAGAAATTTATAGGTATAAAAGGGTTAAAATAAATACTGAAATTACTTTGTTATTTGAGACGGTTTCATTTTCTTATCTAGGGTAACAATAATGCTAAAATTAATGTTTTTCCGAAATACGGTGGTTAATAGTTTTAGTAACTTAGCTTATTTTAAGCAATTTAGTAGCGAGGTAAAATTTTAGTCCTATGAAGGTCGTCCCCGGCACTATAACTCACGAGCGTTGTAAATAATGGGTTCCGTCAGAACAGAACAGCGCGTCGTTCCACGTATTTATTAAATATTTGCACAACACAAAAAGACTCACTCCCCGCTCCTAAACAAACCAATACATTTACAAGCTTACACTCTGTAACAATTCTAGAACAATACTAACAAATGATTTTTCTTATCTGAGCCCTCAATGTAAGTGGAGTCCGCAACGAGTCCGAGTCCGAGTCGAGCAACTTTAATAAAAGAAGGTTTATGAAGGGATCGTGTTAATTAAAGGTTAATAAAAGCATGGCTTATTGCTTTTTGTGACAATTGTTTCGCGTTGTTACACATTACGCTCATCTGCTTTTGCTTTTTATTATTTATTTATTACACTTTTCTTTACAATATTTTTATTTGCTTTGTATTGGGATCAATATATAAATACTTGAATTATAAATATAAAGGTAAGCTTGTGGCCCTGAGACTATTTAGATTTTAGATAAATGAAATGAAAAGCTAGTAAAATGTATATACACACGTTCTGTAATAAAAAACGTAAATAAAATATATTCTACACTAGCGGACCCGCACGGCCTCGCTCGCTTGAACTGTAATTCGATATTGGTAAGAAACCTAAATAATTAAAATAAAACGAAATAGAATAATAAGTAGACATACGCAAGAAAAATAAAACTCTTAATATTGACGATCGGACGGTCTACATATATAACGATGTAAACAATGCTCTATAGGAAGTACATTGGTTCGGTGTTCCTAACTTACTATTGAATAGTAAAAAAACTAAATGTATAATCTTCAGATCACCTAACACAAAAATTGTCAAAACTGATGTACTTTTAAATGGTGAAGCCGTGGATCTTGTCGATTCTACGGTGTTTCTCGGTGCCATTGAATTTATATTACAGTGGGGACCTCATTTCGATGGATTAAAAAAATTAGGCGAATAACTGATGTGGAAATGGCTCGCCTTGTTTACTTTAGCTACTTTCATAGTATTACGTCCTACGGCATCCTACTTTGGGGTAATGCAGCCGGTATCAAATCATTTTTTGTCCTGCAGGAGCGAAGATCGTTATGGCAAAAATTTAAAGAAATAAATATTGACAGTTGTATCTCAATACATTTTTGAAAATATTATGTATATTAAGAAGAATATTAAAGGTTTTGCCAAAATTGGTAATGTTCATAACATCAATACTAGAAATAGGAGTAAGCTTATTGCACCTGTGTGTGTGTGTGTGTGTGTGTCCGTTTTTCTTTTATGGAACGTAATTGAAATTAACAAACAACACAAGTAAAAGTCACTAAGTGAAGTTTTTAATATTAGAAAAGTATGTAGCTAATTAAACTTAACAAAAAATAACATTGCAGTGACTGAAGAAAATTAGTGTTTCAAATTCCAATATTAATATTGGAATGAATAGTAATTACGGAGACAAAAAAACTAAACAAAACGTTCATAAATAATGTAGAATATATTTTTCGTCATTACTTTAAAAGTTATAAAATATGCAGATTATATTCAAAGCTGACTCCACGCGGTTGCGAGAATAAAAATTCCAAGTGAAAGAATATAATTCAAATATACGCGATAGCGTCAATCGCTGTTACATTACTATCCTTCAAGACTTCACAGTAAAGGTTGACTACCATATTTAAGTTTTACTGAAATATTAGCAATACGATGACATTACAAAACAGGCGGTTTTCAGTTTGCATGAGGAAAACATAGTAAGTTGCTGTTATTAACAATTATAAAGCTTCTTTTTTTGTATAATTTCTTGTTTATTAAATAACTAGTATTTAGTGGACCTTATACGTAATATATGAATAGCAATGGCAGCGTCAAAAATAAAGTTTTTAAGATTTGGCGATTACCATTGTATTGTCAGTCATTTGAATGTACAAAGCTGAAAGCTCTTATGAATTCGGCCAAATTAATTTTTAACGAGCGGCGTTATGCTCCGCGCGTCGTCGCCGTCGTGGCCGTCGAGTGCCGCACTCGGCGGCGAGGGCGTCGTTACTGCACGTGCTCTTTTATAATTGCCACACAATATATTGCGCTAAAACGGATTTTGTATTAGTTACGTACGTAAAGTTAATTTTAGTTTAGTTTTACTGTCGTTACTAGGACATGTTATATACACATACAAAATTATATGAATATCTGTGACACATTACAGCCATTTTAGTTTGTTTAATTATTTTGCACTTTAAATTTGTATTTATATAATTAATCACAACGAGATAAGATTCGTCGTTCAGAGGAATATTTAATACCACAAAAGAAAAAAAATATAATATATCTCTTGAAACAGACACATCCAACATGAACTTAAGATTGGACAACGAAAAATATATAGGTTTTTTAAAATACATATTGTATTTAGAATTTTGTCATGTTTTGCAGTGTAGGTAAGCTCAGTCCGGTGCTGGCACAGGACGGCCCTACCTTGTCCTACGATAGGTACAAGTAATGAGAACAATCAACAAAGTAACATCAATAAATGTTCTATGACCGCTCTACAATTAACAAGACGTAAATTAAGACAATTAAAAAATTACAATAAGTATACTTATTTTTTTTGTAGTTTCATGATTTTTACAAACACTGACCAAGATTGGTTGAACGTGTTTCGAGATGAAATCAAGCTACTTACTATTTAATACATTTTCTAAAATTGCATTTATTTTCTCCGTGTGGAATAACATTTAGAACAACTCTACTAAAGTTTTGCGTAATTAAGGTATTAATATGGTTAACTTAGCACATATCACAGTATATAATTAGTCCACACATATTTAATACAAATATTGCACCGGCGATCCCACGCAATAGCTCACCGCTATCGCGCCACCCGCATCTCGCATCGAGCGGCGCGACGCGAAAAATAAATTTGATTCACGTCAGTATTAATGCGATTAAACAAATTAACTTTACAGCCGCATAATTGCAAATATTTCATTAAAACACCGCACTCATTACAGCCCATATTACCTTGTTCCGCCTCTAGGCTGACGCACAACTGCAGTAGGTAGGTAGGTATATTGTACCACTCGTATTTATATACATATGGTCCAGCCTTCCATGTGACGTCTTGTTTAATAATTAATTTGTATAATAGCTAAGAAAAAAATCGAATGAACATATAAAAAAAAGCTACCACCGGTTCGTATAACAGTTCTGCTTTGTCATTACTTAAAATGGCGAAACTCAACGCCGAACTTTTTCTATCAGAACAACAAAATTCCTCTAAACGACTATGAAACACAAGACTACCGCGTTGACATATACGTACTGTTCTACTACGCCACTACGGCCATTTTAATACTAATATTACCAACTCAAAATGAAAGCTATAAATGCCAAAATAATGATAGCAATGGCGTTTTAAAGCCTTTAAACCAAACACACCGTTCACTGTGGAAAAAAAATCAAATGTTCTTTGTGCGCAAAGTATGAAGACGCCTAAAATGCATCTCATCAGTATAATTATCCGGTCCAATTTAAGCGTAAACAGTCCACTGCAGCAAAACGACGCAGGCCTGTCGGTCCTCTCGTCGGTGGTGTCTTTCTCTTTCCACTTTCTATTTAATTTCCTATATTGATCTCGAAATTCATTATGTACAGCTATTTTTGACACTTTTATATCTCATTTCGTATGGTACAAGTCTCGTGATTGTAATATATAGTAACTCTATTAAATAGTTTCATGAAAATAACATTAATTAAAAGATTTTTTAAGTCCTTAGACGAGTAGGGACAAACTGACGGAAAAAGATCGTTATTTGACGCCGAATTCGCATAAACTTTTTGCTCATTGAGTAAAATCATAGAAGCTCGAAGAGAGGCCGACAATTATTTTCACAGTATTTCATACAATTGCTATAACTAGGTATTTTTTAAAAGCATAGAAATTTGCATATTTTTGGAAATACAATTAATATTTTTATATTTCATAGTAGCAAGTAGATGTTAAAAAAGTACAATTCTATTTTGCATTGATGTTTGAAGAAGCAAATCTTTAAAATAGAGGTTATTGTACAACGTAGTATGTTAAGTGACTCACGGCTACGTCAATCTGCTGCAGAGATCTCTCTTTCTCTCTCTCTTGTAAAGTCGCCTATATCAAAGAAAAAAAAATAAACTCATCTATTACAAATTATATTTGTCAGTATTGTTATTTCCTTTGAAACAATGCTTCATTCTCAATTACCCATTGTTGGAACAGTAAAAGCGATACGTGAATTACCGTCAACCTGGCCGTATTACGTTTCACCCGACGCTCACCCGGTGCTCGCCCGGTGCTCGCCCGGTGCTCGGCCACTTCCTTACTTGTTTGTGATTACTTGATACTGGTAACAGAGAACTTAACTCAATTATCCTTCACTAACACAAAGATAATTAGATACTCGCCTTATATTGGAAAGAAGAGCTAATTGTCCGCGATGGACGGAGATCCCATGATTGCCAATATCCGCGTTTCCCTCGAGGGGATGTATCCACAATATACAAACGTAACTAGAGACTAAGCAAATTATGTAATGTTATGTCTAGTGGTTATTTTTTTTTAGTTTTACGATTTATCTGTGTTAATTGAGTTGTGTGAGATACTCTGTTCCTCACCTTCTATCCTATTTTCAATACATTTTGTGTTTGTAAGTGGAACTCACCGCCGAGCATTGTCTTGTTAGAAGAGCGAGGAAAGTAAAATAAAGTTGTGCTATATTGATATATTATATTTACTCATCATTCGTTACTGTTACGGTATAACGCTACAATATAATTACCATTCGTAACAATACACGTCTACGTACTAACTCGTACATCTGTACCCGGAGTCCGCGCTGTGTCACGACGCTCGTAATGCTAATGAAGACAGCTCGGATGTTTCTTTCCTCCCTTTGTAACAGAATCAAAAGGCGAGAAATTTGTGCACTTGTTCGCCGACTCTTCTGCTCCACCGCCACTAGTGCGGACAGCTGCAGGACTTATATTCAATTTAAAAATTCATACATTTAAATAGTTAGAATGACTGAATTACGTATAAGAACATTAAAAAAACAATGTACCAAACGCGGCTTCGCCCTCTTAATCTGATTGTAATAATATAGCCTAATAATACAAAAACTATTAATTTTACAGCAATGTAATATCCTCGCTGTGCGTCCTCTACGGCATTTATCATGGGGTAGTCGTGGGCGGCAGTGATTATTTTCCCTGTCTTTTTTCCATAAAAAAAAGCAAAGTTTAACTAAAAAGATGTTAGGCGAGTTCTGTCTTCCTCATACATCCAACAGTCCAGTGGGCTAGAAAGCTCTCCTTTAATGCTCCGTCCATAAGCTACTGAGCTGAAACTAGTGCTAACGGCATTTGTTTCGGAACTCTTACTCATTCGGCGTAGTAATTCCAGGCTCAGGGAAGAGCGCTTTTATCCGCAATCCCGAAGAAGGTGTCGGTTAGGATCCAATTAACTACAGACCTATTGCTATCACCTTCCTGCTCTCAAAAGCCGTGAAGAGCATCATAAATAGCCAACTCTTGGTTTATCTGGAGAGTCTACGATTGATCAATAACCGTCAATATGGCTTCTGCCATGGTCACTAAACCGGTGATCATCGTATGGGTTAGATAAACCACCTAACGCACCGCTGGGCTACGGCTATAGAAAGTAAGGAAGAGGACCTGGCAGTAGTTGGGACATGGCGAAGGCCTTCGATCAAGTGTGGCATGTGGTGTGGCTTTGATAACTTCCATCTTACGGGCTTCCCGGTAATCTCTGCAAGTGAATCGAAAGCTCTCTTACTAGGCGCAGCATCAAGGTCACAGTCGACGATTTTTGCTCCGAAAATGCTCACTTTTCCTTCGTTAATCGTTTTTTCTTCTAATCTTTCATTCTAGATTAACCGGAAGTACCTTATTAATCGTCATTCCTTCTATAGGGTCAAAATACGCGTTTTTTACAATTTGACCGAATTTTGGCCCCCTTTTAAGGCTATTATTGTTTAGGATTGAACCACAAAGTATAATTTTAAGATTTTGTCCTGAACTAGTTCTTAGGTAGAATAATGGCTGCCAAAATTCATAATTCAAAGTTACCCGGAAGTACCCTATTTAATTTAGATGGCATTTATAGTGTCGAAATAAGCAATTTTGCTATTTAAACGACCATATCTTTTTTATAAGTAAATGTAGATTTTTTTCAGAAAACCATGTTGCAAATTTTGGTTGGAATTAAGATAAAGGCAGACAGACAGATATAGAGACATACGGACAACTAAGTCATTTTCTAAGGATTCTTTTTTTCTATAAAAGATATGGAACCCTAACTAGGTGGTCCACTTTTAATATCTTGTTGCAAAAGATGATTCGTCTTGATTACTAACTAGTGAATTTGCTAAAAAAAAATGTACCTTGATTAATTTTTAGATATAAGTTGTTACTCTTAAATAGTTACTTCATACATTTAACGGGTTTTATTAAGAGAATACTGATTTAAAGTATTTATTATATTAAAAAAAAACAGCCCAAATATATATTTAAATACATATACATATATCTTCTATGCAAATCAAAGTTAGTCAAAATCGATATTGAAAATTTCTGGGGGCACGGCAGTGCCCCCGCTAAGTCGAGCAAAAAAAAGCGGCACGGCCG
>DVQM01001476.1:0-11964 GCA_018231645.1 Heliconius ricini | reverse complement strand
TATATATATATATATATAAAATGTTGAAATAACACTAGGTGTGTTGTACGATACTATAACATTGTAAATAATTTCATCCATTTCAATTATCAACTTACTACTATGTACGCATAAACAAAATGTTTATATACCGACGCTTGAATATAACGAATATCCTATAGATAAATACAACTTGTAAATATATTTATTATTATTTTACATTTTCTAACATTTTGTACATACATTTTTAATAAATTAGCCTATAAAATGACTTAAAGTAGAAAAGCCGATCGGTACAAATTTTACGAACGAAATATTTACTATAAAGCTTAGCTTCGAAATCTTAATAAAATATGTTATGCCAAATATAACATTTTCTATAAGTAAAAGTATCCTAAGGGCCGTATTAAAAAATATATTTAAATAGTTCTGTTTTTAACATAATATTAATATTGAACGATTATTATCTTTTTGTTTTCATCATTTTAAAATAAAATCCACACGTAGTAGAGAAAAATACTTATTTAGAAAACGTATAGAATATGAACATAGCGGAATTTGAACCCGTGACTCTTGGACGATTTCTAAGAGTTATAAAGGAACATGTTTTCTAAATGAATATTATATTTTTTACGGTTATTATATTAAGGAGGTCACGTGACTCAATATGACTAGCGAAAAGTCTTTAACGTTATGAAGGTAATGTTTAAATATGAGTACTACATTGTTTGAATATAAATGTCGAAGAGACTAAAGTTCTATCTTGGTTAATTTATTCAGATATAAGTATCTACCATTGAGTAAGTTAATTTTATTTCATAATAATACATTTAATATTATGGGTTATTGATTATGTTATATCATATCTTCTATTATATATCTATTATGTATTGGAAAGTTTGGTAAAAAGCATTTTAAAAACACATTAGTTCTTAGAATTGACTGAAGTGTTGACTGTGAAAAGATAAGCTTTATATCCTTTAGAGCTATTTAAACTCGCACTACCAAGGCTTTTGTGCAAGAAAATTGAATAATTTACGAGATCGCACGTTTTACTTTATTTTTGTTGTTCAAGAAGTTAGTTGGCTTCCCTTGATATCACACCCGAGCACTGCCAGTTTACATTTGAACAAAATTAAATTTCCTTCCTTCTAGCGACACCGGTGAATAGACTCTTGTAAGCTTTTGTAATAAATATTTCGAAGTATATTTTGCTTAGAATTTCAATATTTCTTTTAAGCATTCAAATTAAAAAAAAACATTTTCTTTATTATAGTAGAGTAAGTAGTAAAGATAATGAAGAGAATGGCATTTATTAAATATTTTTTATATTGTTCATGAGTTATTCTACACCTAAGTAAAAAAAAATACGTATCGAGAAAACGTATAACGATAATTCTCAGCAATTATGTTTAGGTAGAGGAAATTTGTAAAAATAACCGTAATGAGCTGTCTACAATGTAACTTATTACAAAAGTATAAGGATTTCAACGTAATGTAATGAGAACGTATGACTTAGCGGTAAGAGCGCTTGAACGGTATCCAAGAGGCGTGATTTCAAATGCCGCTAAGTTCAAACTTTTATACGTACGTATACGTATAACTTAATCTAAAGATTAATCACTTTAATGATATCTTAATGTCTTAAGTAAACTTAAGACATTAAGATATAATTAAAGTGATTATAAATACAATGTCAGATTTAATTCCCGACAGTGTTTATTATTTTTCACTTCGAGCAGCACGAAACGAAAATTAAGAATCAAAATAAGGAACAGGTAGAAAGCGTTCATACAGAGTGAGTGCCAAATAGTTTTCGAGTCACATACCAGTTTTCTCAAGCGTAAGTTTTCACTGACGTAATACACTGTAAAATACTTTCAGTATTCTCGATTCCGTTTCCCAAAAAGGGTCAAAGGAAGGTACGTGAATAACTGCAAATATCCGAATACGTAGTTTACTCGATCAATACATTGAACAAGAACAATATAATATGCAATTTGTATGTAAAAGGACCTTGTAAAATGTCATTTGTCTGTAAAACTAAAATTGAAATTAATTCTAGCGTTGAACCTTAATTGCATGTTAATTCATGAACATTTGACAATACAACGCTCTAACAATGTTTATATTAATGCAAAATATGCTTAATTTTTATCCCATTACTTCATAAGACTTATTAAAAATTCATTCACTTGGACATTTGGATAACGCTACATTACGTTACTTTTGCTAACGCTGCTTAATTACTCACATAGATTTCGCTTCTGGTTTACCTTTTGATGTAATTTCAATGCCTAAATCTCAAGGAGTCTAATTATATACAATAATGAAAATGCAAGTTGATATATATAAGTTTATATTTATGTTTAAATATATACAACTTCGAATATATATCATTAAATAGAATTGATATTTTGTATCTGTTTATAATAATTATGTAGGTTGTTGTTGACTTACTAAAAAGCTACTTACACAGCACTTAAGTAAGGTACTAGAATGAGAAAATTTAAATTTCGAATTTCCGAAACTTTCTACAGAAACAGAAAAGAACGAAAATTATCATTTATAGTTCACGCAAGGGTTCGGCTCATCATCATTCATTGCCTTAAAATAAATTTTAATTAGTTGCAAGTATTATCATATCAAGATGGTGTAGATAGTGCACTCCCTATGATAAATGCGGTACAGAACGTACAGCGAGGGGTCATCCCTACACAAGCCAAAGCGTCAAGCCTTTTACAGATCAAAGTCAAACTGATAATGCACCGGCACAGCTGCACCGGCCTAGAGATGAGGACAGTACTCCATATGAGGCCAAAGTTGGGCTCTATACAGATCCATCAATGTTATGTCGTGAAATACTGTCCCGCTTTACTGAAGACCCCCCAGTTTCTTTGAGGCCAACGTGGCCGTGCTTTCCAGATGATCATGATACTCGAAATGCTAAAAGCTAATATGCTGATACTGGCCGCGGATATAAGAAGAGTATTTTGGAAGACTTGGGACACGACAAGTAGGGTTTTTTTAGGGTAAAAAGCGTCCTCTATGCTAGAATCAGATTATTAAGAAATTTGGCAAGAAACGAGAACTTGCAATACAAATAACTGTTTCGCTTGTTAACGGTGTTTCGTTTAATCCTCACTATGGTGGGCATGTCCATTTGTAATCTAAATATATGCACATACATACAAGTATCTCTATATGACATCACAATCAGATCAGCTGCTTGGCTTTGTGATTACGTCACAGACAGACAGCCAGAGTTACTTTTAGTACTTTCTAGTTTTACTTTTAGAATTTGTAATATGAGTATAGATATTGTGCATAAATTAAATATTTTTAATGGAATGTATTGTCAATTATGTTAAATAAAAAACAGAATTTTATTTCAATAACATTTGAAGAACGATTTTAATTGGTTACTTTAGAATACATCAGTTTAGTTGCAGCTGTAAATTTTATATTTTGATGACATATTGATTAATTATACCGATTTAAAAAAAATAAAATGCCTAAAAACCAAACCACAAATAAATATCAAAATTAAACTATCAGCGTTATGATAGTTTATATATAATTTATGTTTATAATAAGTATTCACATCACATTCAATAAGTATACTATTACATTAAATAATATTTATAACAGTATATTGTACAATGTGAGCTTTGTAAACATTTTTGTAATTTATTGCAAGTTTAGTAATGAAATCAGCATAGCGTGCTCTGCAATCCACTAACTGGCGCAACGTTGCAGTCTGTCTCAATTTAAATTAACTTAGTTCTTCAATATAGATTATAATTTTGGCTGAAAATATGTTAACTATAATGTTCTGCTATAATTTTCATTTACTAAGGAAAGTATATAAAAATAAAAATGAGCTTCACGCTGTATCCCACATACAGTAGGGTAGGCAGAGGGAACCCAGTGTTAAGACAATCCGTTCCCCACTTTTCGCTGGATTCCGGAAGCACTACGTGTTAAGTGGCGGAATTTAACACCGTGCTTTTCTTGGACCACATAGCGAAGAAATGAAGTATAAATTTAAATACATATTTCATTTCCTCTAGTAGGAATCGAACCCACAACCAGTCGCGTTTTCAGTCACTATAGACGCCTAAAGATTAGCCAACAAACGAAGCATATTACTTTTAATATTTTATGTTTCTAACAGGACACCTTTTATCCGTAACAGTATTAGTATTTTTAACACTAGCCTGTCAGTATTTTTTACAATTTATGCAACAAAATATCAATAGTACTAATTTTGCCAATGTAATAAAAAAATATAGATAATTTTAGTCTTTTTAAAGGACATAAATTGATAGAAACGAAAATAAAACAGTAATGTAAATGGATTGTTTTATGTGCTACAAAACAGAAATTTTGTTACTGTAATTTTTCATTTGTAGTTATATTTAAAAGAATGTGTTTTACTATGTTTATCGTGTAAATCATATTATATTTTTTTATATATAAATGTAAATATAACTTGAATAATCAAATAAATAAATTCTACTTTGAACAGTTTTTCCTTTATCCCAGCTCCATATCTGAAGAACAGATAAAATAAGCTTAAAAATTAAGTCAACGCAACAAAAATGCGAGGAAACATCGTATTTGCCAGATTTTATATGAAAATTGTCAAAATCTATTATAGGGATCTACGAAATTTGCCAAGAAACGTTACAATACATATAATCATATATATTAAGTAAAAACACACATTAGCAATTTCCTTAATTTAGTCCAACCTTTTTACATTGAAAAATTAAGCTTAATATTTTGTAAAAGCTAAGTTATTATTTTTTAGCTACAGCTTCCATATCATATTTTTTATTATTTACAACTTTTATTTCCTGAATGTTGAGGATTAATAACATTTTGTATAGGAATAACGCGCGTAAAAGGAAATCCTATCGAGTTTCCGGCTGCAGTATAAATGCCGAAAGGATTAACAAATAACTGTCGTGATATTTGGGCGAGTTCTGTTGGATTTAATCTGGGTTTCATTTTTTGCTCACAGCTCTAATATTTCCAGTAATTTTCATTATAATAATTGGAATTTAATTGTTTTCCTTTTATTTTATGGGAGTCCTACCTTCATGTTTACTATTTAGGCATGCTTTCGATTTATTAAATGTTTCTGTTATTCAATTTTAATAATGTCCATTTTATTTCGTTTATCCAGATTCATCTTTTAAAAAACTTGCAATGTTATAAAAAAAATCACAAACGTTTGTTTTAATCTGGCCAACGACCCAATTGAGGCAGTGAACAACGTTAATAAATATTTTGCGACAATAGGGAAAAACCTTGCATCTGCTCCTGATTTTAATAATATTTTGATCATTCAGAAATAAAGTCTTACGTTCCTACAATTCAGTTGCCTTAAAGAGGTCACTTTTGGTGATAGGCCTTTTAACATTTTGTTATTCTATAAGCTGTTGTAAATTGTATAGTTGTGTTGTTGTTATGGTGTGAAATAAAAAAAATATTTTTATTATTGTTATTTATGGACTCAACATCCATTAATAACATCTTCCGTCCTTAAAACTACTGCAGACATTATTACTCCTTCAATACATGGCTTGTAATCTATGCTTGTCTTAAGGATAATTTCCTAGTTTTCAAAAAAGCTGTTTTAACACTCAATCAAATATAAAAAAGGCAGTAAAGATAGTTTTAATAACTACAAATCCATATGTATCTTGAGCTCGTTCTATAAAATTCTGGAAAAAGTAATAAACAAAAGACTAGTCTGTTATTTGGACAAATATAATATGCTTTCGTCTAATCAATATGATTTTAGAACTGGAAATGTACAGAATAGATCATAAGTGTAGTCATGAATTCGGTGGATAATAGTGTAAAATATTGATAGTAAAAAGTCTTGGTACTCGTACTACTCGGTATATTCCTGGAGATTTCCTAAGCATTCGATACGGTTCCTCTGCCTCTACTTCATGATAAAATGGAAAATATCGATATCAGAGGTATTGCTTTGGATCTCTTCAAAGCTATTTCGCCGGAAGAATACAAACGGTTACAATAAATGATAATATCAACGATGGTAAGTCTCCCGTACGAAGTACCGCAGGGCAGTGTTTTAGGATCTAAAAATATCCAACTGCGAAACAATTTATTATACAGATGACACCGCCTTGATTGTTACTGGTAGTAGTTGGACTGAAACTGTAGTATAGTGAAAAAGCTTTTTCCATTGTTATAAACTGGTTGTCATGTAACATCTTAACCCTTAACTTAGATAAAACGCAGTTAATGACTTTCGGTGATTATCGCTCTTTGCCCTGTTAACCCTTTTGTATGCTACTTAGATATGTCCTTATGTACGTAACTTCTGTAATTGTTGACAAATAACCAAAGCTTTTTCTATAAAATGTTGGCGTCCTCATCGATGAAAAGCTGGAAGAATTATAAACTAGCTTTGACTTCTCGTATGATCGAATGAGATTGCATTGATCTTTAAAAACTTAGATATGGCGCTAGCCTACAAATTCTAAACGATTTACAACGACCTCGTACATCGTTACTCGTATCGTTACTTACGTATTGCATACCAGTGTGTTGCAAATAAGTCAATTCTAAGGAAAGAGTACAAAGATGCAATCTCAAAGGTCATGGTATCTAAACTAATTCATTTCCCAACAACTGAATTATATCAGGCATGCAAGGTGTAAATAATTTACGAAAACATGAAGCTCTCTCTTTTGATGATCAATGCATGTGCATTAAGCGCCGATTTGACAAAATATATCAAATGGGATTGTCGCATA
Organism: Heliconius ricini; assembly: GCA_018231645.1. NCBI lineage: Eukaryota > Metazoa > Arthropoda > Insecta > Lepidoptera > Nymphalidae > Heliconius > Heliconius ricini. The sequence goes on along the minus strand of DVQM01001476.1, from coordinate 5,185 downwards.
GCATTTCCAAATCGGCAATATTATTAAGTTTCGCATTGTACAATGTACAAAATAAATACATATCCGTTAACCTCCCGCCAATGCAAAATTAAACTGTGTAACTGGTTATCAACAGTAACTTACAATCACACGGAATACCTCTTGGACACCTAAATGGAGTTTTGTTAGATGATACTAAGTATACACACACGCACGCACGCATGCACGCAGGCACGCACACACACACACACGCACGCACGCACACAATGCCTTCACTCGTGATGTGTCTAGTGATTAGAACCGTTTATAGTTGTGATCGTGAAAAACCCAAAATCTTTTAGAGATTCAGAGGTAACAGTGTTAAGAACTTTATTTATGCCATTAGAAGGTATCGCTTTAACAAAATATTTGCCATCAGAAGTTTATTCAAATAACTGTAACTCGACAATATAACATTGTCATAACTCGAAGCTCTTCCGAGGAAAAGCCAAGAGCGCGTCCTATCTTCCTCTCCACTATAACTGCGAACTAGTTATAATAAAAGGAAGAAAGAGTACGGGCACCGCCCCCCTCCTACACCGTGAATTCCTACCAGACTGTGGCTGCAACAGTCTTATTGAACTCCCCGGGACGTTTGTGTGCGATCAATCTGAAGGTACTTGTTACGCTTGTTTATATTAAGATTGTATTAGAATAGTGATTCGTGATGTTGATTGATTTGTGAGATCAATATAAGTCGTTGGAACGAACGCATTACCGCAAGGCATCCAATATGTTAAATAAACGCACAGCACACACCCCGCAGACGTGTCTCGAACCGTAGGCGGACACTGCTACATACACCAGAATACAATACGTTTATGACCAACGCCATACAGGCGTAGCTTACGTATCGCCAGCGTACTGCGAGAAGGCATCAGCTACTACATAGGTTCGCATAAGCCCATTACGTTTCCGCGACGTCAAGCAATATTTAATATTACAATAATGGTCAAAGATCACTTTGATCCTCAATTTGTACCGTTTCTACACATATATTGCCTTTATGAGAAATTCGATCCTAACATATCGTGCCATCATAGGCTTCGGATTATTATATTATATTTATTATACATTTGGTACGAGTCTTTATGTGCATCATATTTATTAGTACCGTAGTACTTAAGAGTTCGACTCGACCGCTGCCTTTCAAGCATATAGACGGAACGACGGTTGCGACTCTGGGGACGACAATACACGAACTCGTCTTGATTAATATGGTATAAAAATATATCGTTTATATTATTCATAATTAACTATGTTATTTATGTGTATTGCCACGGATATTTAATTTTATTTATTTATTTTTAACTTATACCCAAGGTACAAGTACAAACACACACACGCGCGCGCACATACTGACACACATACATACAGTCACAAACGTATACACGCACGCACAAACGCACGTACATACACGCCGCGCGTGCTCTTACACAAAGATATTCACATCCACGCACAAAGAGCAATTTTGGATCTATGTTTTAATTTGTTACTGTTTTTGTTTAACTGTATATAAAATTCATTGTTAAATATTCAAATTTGATTTAACGTATGTTTGTGAGGTGGGTGATAATCCTAAAATATCGTCCTAAAATATGTTATTGTTATACTCAAAATTTTGGAATAAAAAACCTTATTTTTATTCCATTATATTAAAACTTTCAATGTGCTTATAAAAACATGAAAACATTAAAAAAAAGTTCCCAACAAGTGATCCGCAGAAGCCTAAATATGGTCCGCGAACGATTTTAATTTCATGACTGGCGATGCCAAAGCGAAATTTCTGTATTATTATGACAGTTAATTTTTATTATACCTACGTGGTCCTTGATCAAGAAAAGGTTGGGAGCCCCCGTGTTACAGGATAATAAATGGCGATACCCTCATTATTGTATCCCAAATTTTAATTTGAGACGGTAATCGGTCGATCTCTGGAAACAAATCCTCATAGTCCCATTTGTTTCACATTTTCTATTAAAGTTATTTTTACGAAAGTTAATTCCCGTAATCCTCACAGTAATATATAAACGTTCTAAAATATAGTAATCCGTTAAATCCAAATCAATATCTTTTATATTTTTTTAATGAAATTATTTTAACGGCGTCGTAGAGGTTGTGGGTTCTCTGAAACAAAGATATGCCAACGGTAGATAAGATTCACCATTGAGGTATCTATTGGTGTGCGTGGGTTTCCTATATATTGTGTGGCCTATTGTGCCATTGGGATTTCTTATGACTGTTAGTCATCGAGGAAAGCTAAGGAATTATTAGCCTGTAATTCTATTGTGAATTGAATATTGTTATTAATAGAAATTAGATGGTTTAGGAGTATATAAATATTGTCCGTAAGTAAAATTGTAAAAGTGTTATCTACTTACCGCTTATGTATCCTAACAGGTGCAGAGCTAAGAGCCATCTCCGCAAAGTCCTCCATGTATATATCTGCTATTACCGGGGACACAGGCGAACCCATAGCAATGCCATCTATTTGTAAATAGAATTCTAGATTGAACAATAGATATCCAGATGTGAGGCCATTTTCTAAAAGTTCAAGATATTCCATAGGCATATTATTTTCCTTTAGCTTCCGCTTGATAATTCTGATACAGTCCTTAATGGGTATACTGGTGAAAAGCGGCTGGACATCAAAACTGACCACGGTTTCATTGTCAGCTAGCTTAAGGTCTTTCAGCTCGCTAATAAAATAGTAAGAACCCGGACATATGATGTTGTGTGGCCATGCAGTGGAGAAAGTACTTTAGCGACATGTTGGCTTTGGCTGACTATTGGTCTAAGAGGTACGTCTTTTTGTGTATTTTTGGTAACCCATACAACTTTGGAGGCTTCACACAGCTAGGCACGAAAGATTTATTAAATCTTCTTCTTTGTCAACAATTATATGAGTTTTTTGATCCGATAGCAATGATGACTCTAGTATAACCGTCGTGTCTAGTATATTCAAATATTTGTACATACTATCAAATGAGCAACATGGATACGATAAATACAATCATTAAAGTATTCAAATTCAAGAAGAGTTTAGTAAGCTTCTGATTATTGGATTCCGTTCATTCGGTTTTTTTGGTAAAAATGTTAGTTTCTCTTTATTTTTATAAATACACAGCAATTATGCACTTACCCAAAATGTTCATATCTATATAAATACACCATATAATAATTATAACCTTTTAATTAATGATACTATTTTAAAATAAATATTTGCTTTAAAATTTACATCAACAATTATAAGTTTATTCATGTTATTACCTGTTATTTCAAGTATAATTATTTATCGTCGTTTATATAATATACTTATAATTTAGTATGTGCAAAATGTATTATGTTAATATTAAGGTAAAATGGAAGCTTATAATAAAATTGTATGTAAGATTATTTTTTATGTTCAAATAATTAGAATCAAGAATCTTTGCCGCTTCTTTGGAATCAAAGCCACTTTCCGAGTTTTAATAAATATTGTACGATATTTAACAATGTGTATGTGTAACAAAGTGGATTATAATATTTATTTTATATAGACCTATTGAATACTGAGTTATTTGTATAGGATTTGACAATTATATTAAATTTCCAAATCAAATGCGTAAAAATCTTGGAAACGTTAAATATCTATCATTATAATGCATATAATAAATATTGCATATAATATTTGAAAAGTACGAATGAGCAATATTAAAATATGTTAAAAGTATATACATAGTTACAATAATATGGTTATAGAAATTAAAGCCCTTGTTAACACAGATAACATAGGAAACTGAATGGAAGGCTTAAACTCAAACTCCTATTCCTTTGTTCTATAAAGTGAAGCCCATACTAAACTATCCTAATATATCCTTTACAACAAAATAATAATCATCGGAATCGGTTGGCGTGATATTGAGTTATTCGTACATTTGTCACGAACATTCACCATTACCATTACCACAAACACCATTGTCAGAAATGGACCACAGATACCATTGTCAGAAATTACCACAGATACCATTGTCAGAAATGCCATTATCAGAAATTACCTATCTGTGGTAATTTCTAACAATGGCATTTCTGACAGATCCATTGTCAGAAATGGACCATCAAATCGGCTCATCCAGGTCAAAATTGGTAACTAACTAACATAAAAAATACAGTCGAATTAATAACCTTCTTTTCTTACAGAAGTCGCTTAAAAATGAGTGCTTCTGCCAGCAAATCTAAGTTGCAATTATAGAAAAATAAAGAGCAAATAATTATTTGAATCTACAATTTATTTCACATAGTGGACAATATTATCGTGATTAAAATCATGAAATCATAAAACCAATCGTGAATTATGTGATTTTATTATAACATATTTATTGGCTGGTATATGGCAGGAAGCGTTGAGTGCATCCACATTGAAACCTCTGGCGAGTATTTTAATTACATTATAAATAAATGTTAGAATATTAAAAAATACCAGTCTATTAATGCAGTCAGCGTCTCCTATCTTCTTACAGTCTAAACATAAATAAATACCAAACAAACATGTAAATTGTAACTGGCAAATTGTCACAAGTAAAGAAAATTTTGCGTTCGACCGATTTGCAATCCAATATTTTTATTAAGCAACAAATACAATTTTTGAGGAAAATCCTTTTTATATACACTTTCATCCTCTGTTACCATAATTGTGGTATAGAAAAAGATAATATTCTGGTAAGATATTTAATTTTTGAGTTTCAACCCATATAGATATTATATTGACCCAGTCAATGTTAAATGAAAAAGTAATTACAATAAATAATATACTTAATAGATAAACTTCAAATAATACATCAGATAAAGAATAATTTGAGCCTTCAGTACAGGCAAATGAGATTTTTTTTAGTTAGTTGAGTTACATCGTGATGTTTAAAATTTTAAAAATATTTGAAATAGCTTTAGTGCCTTATAACAAAATATTTGCACTGAAACGTTTAATTTTATAAAAACTAACTGCGGGCATTATTAAGAAAGTTTCATAGTTTGAAGCATTAAGAAAAAATAAAAGTAATTTTATTATTCATGACATTTTTGACATGACATTTTGTATAAGGTACAGAAAACGGACGAAACTTAAAGCACGCATAAAACTTAAGCGTATTGCGGCTGTTATAAGATAAGATACAAATATATATTTATATAT
>DVQM01001475.1:0-11967 GCA_018231645.1 Heliconius ricini | reverse complement strand
TGAGGCTTTTTCTGAAAGGGTAAATTAAATTATTCACTGACATCAGCAAATTTAACAGAGTTTTAAAAGTATGATGAAACTTACATAACATAGGTAAAACGAACGTAATATTACAAAAAAATATACGTGTAAGAAATAATTAGCTTTATATATATCAAATATCAACATTGTTCGTATTTTTTAATACAAAACAATCAAATGTCCTAATAGAAATTACGATAATGTAGCGAAAAATCATCGAAATTATTAGTTATTAGTCCATTTGCCGCGCACATTCTGAATTTAAGACTTATGTAATTTTCTAGTGGAAAAAATTGTCAAAAATGCATCAATTAAAATGTGACCTCCAGGGAAGCACCAGATTTCTAATAAAAAAAATCATCAAAATCTGTTCACTCAGTCAAAACTTCTGAGGTAACAAACATAAAAAATGCAGTCGAATTGGTAACCTCTTCCTTATGGAGGCTTGTTATAAAAATATATTATAAATGAAATCCATTATTATAAAGGGAATTTAATTTAGTGTTACATATCATCAATTTAAGCCAAATCAAAAGAATGTAAAAATGTAATTTTATAATCACTCATTAAAACCAATGACCATATGAGTTTGTACAATTCCCGTGAGTCATCAGGTATTTGCCTGCTTCATATAGAGAAGAAGGATTTTTCTCTACAGAATATACAAGTATATATTTAACATTTTCTCTAAAAAATCTTTGAAATTGTTGTTGCAAAATTATTTGATATTGTATTCAACATTGATTGACTCTGACGGAAATAGAAGTCGTTATTTAATGTCAATGTCTAACCAACTCCTCTCGCCCTCGCAAATGGACCGGTAATGATCGGTTTTTGCGTCCGCAGACTAATATAGCAAAGCAAATTAACTAAACTTCGCCATTCAATTCAATTTATTCTGTAATTTTAATTTATTTAGTTTTTCTATAAATTGAAATTGAAAAATATAAGTAAAATGAGAAAATATATATTATCAATAGGTAGTATAAGTACATTTAAGGAATAGGTATAGTAGGCTTATTTTGTACGCTTCGATATTCATTTATGAAATATATATTATAGCCATTATTTAGGATTTAAAATTACCAGTCCTGAATTATTTAAGGTAGTTTTATATTTTTTATTCACCAGCACGAGCGTAGGAATGAGAGAGAAATGTTCCACGGCAAACGTATTTTTTTGTAGTTTTAATATATTTTTTATAAGACCTATCAAGTAAAAAAAATCAAATTTAAAATGTATATAAAATTTAAACCTATTAAATTTATTTATTGCTTTATTTGTAAATTGATATAGAGCTACAGTAGTTAAATAGACACAAATAATATCTAACCGAAATAAAAAAAATTACCATGACAAAATATCACGAGAAAGTGATTAGTTTATTTTCCTTTAAAGCATTCCGGAGATAAGGGTTTAAATGTAAACAAACTCTACCCTTAATGAAATGGCGACTTAATTTAAAAAGCATTCGTCCTTTATCGAGATCAGTCAATACGTACTTAGGGCTTCTATAGGGTAAATAAAAATAAAGAAAGATATATAATAGAGTTTATTTAATGTCATATGAGTTTGGAACATCAAAAGGCGCATCTCGTCGGTTATTGAAGTTTGATGGCTGTTGGCGACGCTTTACTCGACGCTCCAAGTTGTTTATAAAGATTTTATTTGAGAATTTTCGTCTATGAGAAAAATATAAGCCATTTTCGTTGGTATAAAATATTAGTTTTGTTAAGAGCTTTGTAGTGTAAGGTGTTAAAAATATTGAAAAATATATTTAAAGCATTATTTATAATAATTAGAAGTAAAAATAAATAAATCAAATAAAATAAATCAGCTTCACGCTATATCCTGCACACTGCAGGGTAATCAGAGGGAATCTAATGTTAAGACACTCCGTTCATCACTTTCCGCCAAGTTCTGGAGGCATTGCGTGTTGAGTGACGGTGCTCAGAGCGAAGAAATGGAAATATAAATTTAAGCAAATATTTAATCTCCTCGAGTGGGGATCGAAACCACAACCAGTCGTTTTACAGTCACACTTTGTGTCCCTGCAACACGACTGGCCTCAAAAGATATCTATATAAACAAATATATCTTCCACTAATTGTATGTAAGAGATATCAGGTGTGAAGTCGACAATTAAAGCGAGATATTACATTTGGGGACTTTCTATACTACTTTATAGCAACATAAGAAACCCACCGCCGTAAACTCAACGTAAATCGCTTATACGAGTACTAGCGTGTGTGCAGCGACATAAAGGGGAATTAATAAGACCGTTTCGAAGAGTGATTTGGCAGACTGATACAATGTATTGAAGCTTTGAATTTTATATGTACAGTTATATATTAAAATAACGATTTTTAAAACTGCACCAATAAAGTTCACACCCACATGCACTTTATCAAATAAAGTACTAGACTGCAAACTATTTATAAAATTTATGAATAATAATCAATGAAAACGATATTTTTATTTGTTTGAGACCAACAATTATATTTCAGCTTCTTGTTATATTTCTTAGTCAACGAAACAGACTACTATATTGCAAAAACAAAAAATGAAAGTTGTACTTGTGTATAAAAATTGTGTACAAAAATTCGTTAATGTTTATCACACGATAGCGTTAACATAAAATAATAACTAAAGAATAACGTATCTTCTCAAAATAAACTGTTTATAGTTTACAAGCCTGAGCCAAGAGGGAACCTGCGATCCTAGTGTTATGTTCCCATCCCAATACGACGCTTTGCCTCCTAACCAGAGGGAGAAAATAAAAATAATAAATATTTAATTTCTTCGAGTGTGAATCGAACCCACAACCTCTGGTGTTTACAATTGCACGCTTACGCCAAGGCTGGCCTCTAGCAATATAAAAAGCAAAATATTTTTTTATTGAACCGTTAATTGCATATTTGTAAAATAAATAAAACTTCTCACGGCAATTTAGAACTTAAAGTTTTTATCATGCAAGCCGTATATATTCTAGGTGGCTAAGACAAAATCATAAGGCGGTTATTTTACAATAACAAAAGTACTTAAATGAAAAGATATTTAAACATAGTTTTACTGTCACAGACTCTAAAAGTAATAAAAATAAAAAGAATGTAAACCCTCCCTTCTACGTTCGACGCGTCAGTAAATTCGAACACTTAGATTTCGGCTATCAAAGCTTGGGGCACTCAAAAATCCATTTGAAAAATACACATTTTATACCTTCATAGCCCGATCCATAACAGAATTGGCCATTTCGAAGGGGTGTGCTTAGTTTGGCATTCAAATATACGCCGGTTGCTATTAAAATCTTAGGTGCTATTAGAATTACGACTGGAAATAGGTAAGGGTTAGTCTAATACCGCCTTTACGTTTCGTCATAGCTGATATTAGCTATAAAGCTATTGTTCTAAATATTATGAGTACTTGCGTCACAAGTTACAACTGATTCCTGGTTAGTTTTGATTACAGGTCGTAACACTTTACAATCATAACAATACTTTAACTCCAGTTAAAGCGAGGATAGAGATCATATACGATGTTGTCCCCAAGCGTTGTTATTTAGAGCTTTATTGTTATCATTGATTGCAGTTTGATGAAATATTCAGAAAGCTAACTTTCATTATACATTTTTTTTTAATTAAACATTAACCTACTGGAATGGATTTTTATATTGCAATAATTGGTATCGAAACCGCTCTTAACCGTTACGGTGAAAAGATAAAGGAAAACATTTTATTATTCTTTACAAATTTCTATTTACGTAGCAAATGGATTGGAAGCTTATATTTAATACACATTTCATGTCATCATTTTTGCCTCCCAAAGTTATGTTAATTTAAGCTTACTACGATGATTTAAGCTTTCTTAAAGTTGTTTATCTTGTCTGAGCTTGGAGTTTCTCTATGCATATGGGGAAACTTTCAGCTTTAATAAAGTAAGGAAGATGTCGTCCTCGAGCTTTTGCTCTCATATGTACGACGATATTGATCATATCCATGTTATATTACCCTAAATAATTTTTTAAATAGTTATTATTGTTTCTACTTACTATGAAATAAATGCCTTCTAATTTTGTAATAGCCATTATGTTTATATACGTATACATAAGTTAAATTGTGTAGAATAAAAATAATCATCGTTACAAACTATGTTAATTTACGTTTAGTGGTTATGGGGACATTTTAAAAATTGATTACTTGAAAAAATTTGGGGCCGTCGTGGCCCAGGGACGCAAGTTTGTGACTACAAAGCAATCACCACTCACAGGATCCACCATAAAGCAATCACAACTCTATACGCAATGCCTCAAAAAAATAGGTAAAAGGGGGGCACAGAGTATTATAACTTTACGTTCTTTCTACCTACACTGCTCTATGCGAGACACATGAAAACTGTATAAAATAAGAAAAAAAGAGAGATAAAGTACAGCAAACGTTGTCAAAGCAAACGAGCAGACGACATAGTGAGAGATTTTATTAAAAAAAAAATTCATAACAATTTTTCATAGAATATGAAAAATAAAAACATATGTTACAAATTTTCGTAATTAAACGAGCTACTTACTTACTTACTACCCACAATAATTGTAGCCGGCAATCTAGCTCTCGACGTCAAAAATGATGCGATGGTCGAAATGGTCGAATGTTGTGATGGTCGTGGTGGGCGGCATTCAATTGAAGTGTAGACCCCTGATTTAACAGAAGTCCACATTATGCTTGGTACAGCTGTGCCCTCCCCCACGGGCGGCCTGAATTTTTAGACTCAGAGTGGGATTGAAAATCGAAAATCCTTAACACCCTTTTGAGACAATGTGTCTTTTAGTACCGATGTAATATTATAGAAAGAAGTTAGAGTTGAGCACCGGTACCCAGCATATCCTTATGTGAAATGCGGTGAGAAAAAGCCACTAATTAAAGCCGGTTTAAATTAATGGGGTTAATAATCCAGTTGAGTCTACCAAAGTCTGCAAAAAAATGAAATAAAAATATTACGTGATTTTATTTAATTTATTTAATTTTCTATAAGGATCCTATTCCACTAATCTACGAAAGATTATTGCCTCTCATAGCTAACGAGTACGTATAACGCCTGCATTTAACGCACGTACGGTGCTTATATAAAATGGGCTAAGAAACAATGCGGTGGGAGAATGATGTCATCTCAAAAGCTCTAAGTGACGTCATCCACCCTTACCCCAACTAAGTAAGTTAGCGGGTCATACTGGAAATTGCTTATAGTGTATCATTGAGATTTATCTACGCGTTTGCCACTGATGTGTAAGGATTTAGGAATTTTCTTTGAATGCTTATATATTTAATATATTTTTTTTCAGTTTCACGCTGTATCCTCCTGTATATAGCAGGGTAGGCAGAGGGAAGCCATTGTTTATACACTCCTTTCTTCACTTTCTGCCGAATTCTGGAGGCAGTGTGTTAAGTGGCAAAACCTAACGCTGCGAAGATGTGGAAATATATATTTACGTAAATATTTCATTTCCTCGAGTGGGGATCGAACCCACAACTAGTCAGTTTTACAGTCACACTTAATACTTTTACTAACTAAAAATTTGTGTGACAGAAGTTAATTTGTTTTACAACATTTAAAATTCATATTTTCATCGAAAATCCAATAAAGTTGAAAATTTTAAACATAATAATATACCTATAAGTAAAATAAAAACGTTTTTTATTGTAGATACGTCTCATGATGATAGAAATATAAGATAAAATAGAAGAGCACTTTTTTTTTGTTTTGACCTTGCGCTATACCACTGCCATGAAAATGTCATATATAGGAATTCAAACCATTTAACGCGAATATTGTTAACCAGCTGTATTATGTAGTATTTAATTAGCCACGAAAGTAACATCTACGATGTACGCATCATTTTAATTTATTGCAAAAACTATGAAAATATGAAGGAATTTAATTAATTATATACTTACATAGTTCAATATAAAAATTAAACATTATCGAATTTTCTTCAGCATACCGAGTGAATCAAAAAACAGATCCACCATAATTTTATTTATCTTTGCCATCTTGCAGACCTGATTGAAAAGCATTAATTTCGCTAACAGGTTTTCTACGTATTTTGAAAATTCAGTTATTGATTCAGTTATTACATCAATAACTGAATGTTTAAACCTCCTCTCATACTTTGTTCTTATGTAAGTGCTGGCCGTGATCTCATCACGTGAAAGCTTAAGCCAGCAATATTTATTTACTTATACTTTGAGCACAAATATATATATTTTTTATTTTTACGACATAAAATTATGATATTATTTTTAGACAATTTATTCAAGCTTCATCCCTCTCACAGCAGGGTAAACAGGGGGAACTCTTGTGTTAAAACATTTCGTTACCCACTTCCCGCCGAATTCTGGGGACATTGCGTGTTAAAGGACGTAACTCAACGCCGCACTTTGCCTCGACACCAAAGCGAAACAGTCCCACAACCAGTCGCATTTACACGCTTGTGCCTCAGCGTCACTACTGGCCTCAGAAAAAAATCTTTTCATTTATTGATAAAACTCCATACACAAACTTTTCAATACAACGACCGTAATGTCTGAAACTGTCAACTATTTCGACCGCACATGTCGCTAACATACAACTAAAACTTCGTAAGTAACTGTAGAAGATTTCGCCCACTTGAAACGACAAACGCTCGAGACTGCGAGAAACTTGTTAGAAAACTAAAAAGAACTTGTTGCGAACATGTTAAGTATCCTGACGAAGCCCAGTCCGAGCAGCCAGCCGTAACATTCAATTTACAATAATTTATAATTGATTTACTTAATTATATAATATTTCAATAAGCTAGCATCATGGATCTAATATAAATGAAATTTAGATTCTTCTACGCGCTTTCTGGTCTTTAGCTTATCACCAATTTAGAAATTACTAGTAGGCTTAAAGTTAAAAGCTTCAACGAATAATTAAGTAAAGTTTTAAAATTTTTAAGCTAACAATGGAATTTATATATTTTTATTAAATTAAAGACATCATTTTTCATTTATGAAATGTAATTAAGAATTTATAGCCGCTCATTCATATTAAAACATCTGCGTTCATCAACACAATCTTGTCGTGTCCACATTATAGAATTGATGATTTCATGGTATGAAATAGAAAACCAATTAAATTAAAAAAAACATATAATATAACCTAAACAACAGTTCAATTCAGCTCTTCGTTTATTGCGATTCGAGCGTGCCAGTTGAGCACTTATCACTTCGCCAATGTCACGTTGCATGGAGAACACACAAAGGAGATACGGTAAAAAGAGACTATATTACACTAACCTAAACAACAAAAATGACATTCTATGAATTTCATTTATTTCTTATTTTAGTAAGTTAGCTTTTTGTATTGATATTATTATAATTTTGTTCACCACGCAAGTATTTCATTATATTGTAAAATTTAAATAATAAGCAGTAGTGAATAATATAACGGTATTTGTTTCATGAAATTGTCGACCGTGTTATGAAGAAACGATAGCATTCATAAAACATGAGCATTTCTTCATAGTAAGGTCGACAATTTCATGAAATCGTGAATTCTATGAAATGACGACGACATACATAACTTATATACATAACTTTGTTATTTTCTATTTATCTAGTAATGGAATCATAAATTCAAATGAATGCCGCAAGAATTACGTAACAAATAAAATTTATTGCTTTTTGAAGTGACATGACTTATCAATTCCTAAATATTATTGAATTTGTATAATTTGATATGTTCTTACAAAAAAAATCACCTGTCTATAAGTTTTAGTTGTATGTTTATTTATATTTATATTCTGGTGTTACATATTTTTTAGCACATTTTCTTTATACCTCTGTAAAGTGGTGTTTTGCGTATTGTTTACAACTTATTTTTTTACGAAATGCAACAAAATTTAATAAAGGCAATTATGAAATACTATTAACTCAATTTGTTTACGTTATATTTTATTTACAAAAAAATATATTTTTATTAAGTGTATTAAATATATTTTTTTTATTTTAGAGAATATAATTTTTGATTATGTTGGTTGTGTTTATATTCTATTATTAAATTATATAAAACAAATATCTTATTAAGATAATATCTGACATTTAATAATTCAAATATGAAATTAAATCTTGTAGTATAATACATATTACAATAAGTTCTTAATACTCGAAGCACGATTTCGTCGCTTGACAATCTTGATGTGTATGTAACAGTGTATGATAGATTTTCCACACATCTCGGCTTACAGATTAAAGATAAAGTTGATTAAGGTTCCATTGTGGGCTCAAAACTAGCTTATGTTGCATGGTTTTATTATTATCTTACTGGCATACGTCAACAACATATAATTTTTACTCTCTTGTTCCGTCCATCTTGGTATAAGGCGCGGAAGGAGATAAATTTAATTTTTCTGTTTAATCTTACTAAGCTATAGCTAATAATAGAAAAATGATAACTTTGTTTGGTTGAACACGTTGTTATTCTACTATTGGTCAGATTTTTTTTGCGTAGATATTCCATTTATCAAGGGAGCTCTAGTAATGAGGTTTTCGCCACTCAACACGCATTCAGAACTTCCAGAATTCGGTGGTAAGTATAGAACGGTAGAGTCTTAATGGGAGAAGAGTATCTTAACACTAGGTTTAAGGGTACCCTCTGCCTACCATGCTGTAGGCATACAGCCTGTAGCTAAAAGAATAAAAACATATACATATACATGAGATTCCCGCTCGGGGAAAGAAATATTTACAATTATATTTTTTCTCAACACGCATTGCCTCGAAAAATTCGGCGGGAAATGAGGAAAGGAGTATCTAGGTTCCCTCTGCCTCCCTAAAAATACGAGATATAGCGTGAAGATAAAAAAGCATCTTAGAAGAATTAGATTAGTTTATATACCTAATTGTAATGTACTTGTAGTATTTCCAATGTTCAACGGCTTAACAAAACATTGAACAGTAAATTTTATATAGTCCCTAATACTTCAAAACAAATGCTCTTGAAATCAGCTGAAGTTTTAAACGAATTCTTAGGTTTTTGTTAAATCGAGAGAGAAAACAACGAGCCTTTTTTCTTAAAATAACTCAAGTTGAAAGGCATTTAAGACTGTTTACACGCTCCAACTTAGGCTACTCTTTATACCTAAACATAACTAAATAAAACAAAGAATTCGTTCTCAGTAATAACGCTCCGGTTTCGAACGTTCACAATAAACAACAGGCAATAAACTACGCTGACTGACACGAATATTTCTTATATTTTCTTTGAAACCGATCCGAAAATATTACCTTAGCGGGACATTAAAATTTAGTCTATTAATTAGGAGACGCGTATAACTTCTGTACGCATGACATCATGTTCGTGGGGTGTTGGACAGGGCCCCTTTGTCTAAAACCAGTGGACATATGCTGTATTAATCTCCTATTCTGACAACCGTAACGTAAATCGGAGACGAGAAAATATTATTTCTTGGATCCTCATCATTGCGTCAGCTCTCATCTTAAGCCGATGACTACGTGCTAAATGATGAAATGTGTTCTCGCTTGCATTTGTTTGTACAGGGCAAAATAAATATTGAGTGTGCTGAACAAGTGTATGTCGGCTAAAAGGCAGAATACGTTCATTGTTTTATATATCTATATTTATGAGTGTTGTTAAATAATTAATGATTAAATTCGTTGGTGAATCGTATGAAAATTTGAATAGACAAAGCAGACGTCAGTCAGTAATCTTATTTAGAATTTAATATTTTTTGTTTAATAATATCGCAATTTTGACTATAATAATATCTTGATTTGAGGCCAGTAATGTCGCAGGGGCATAGGATGTGACTGTGAATACGACAGGTTATGGGTTCGATTCCCACTCGAGGAAAAGAAATATTTAATATTTTCATTTCTTCGCTCTGGTGTCGAAACAAAGTGCGTCGTTGAGTTCCGCCACTCAACGCGCAATGCCTTCAGAATTCTTACACTAGGCTGCCCTGTCTTCTCGCTACATGCAGGATACAGCGTAAAGCTGAAATAAAAATAAAGTTATAATATTGAAAAATATTCGATATGAAATTCAAACCTACATCTAGAGCAACATGTAATTTTAATGTTCCAAGTTTATTTTCGTTTCACACGGCAGCTGACATATAAGGGCGGTTCAAGAACTAATTGTGACGATGACGGAAAAGTATAAGTGGAAGTAATTACAAGCTGGTGTCTTCGACGAAGACGCCTGGGGCGGCGTCAGGAACAGGAATAGAATTGTGGATGATTTGTTTTCCAATTCGATTTCAAGTTTGACTAATCGTGTGTTATATATAAACTATAATATTATGTTTTTGGCTTTATCCATTTTAAGATTTTTTACACTCCTCACACTGTATCACGCACACAGAGTAGAGAGAGGGCACCTAGTGTTAACACTACGGTACAACACTATACTTGTTGTTAAGTTGACTTAAAGTTAACACTAGAGTGACGGAACTTAACGACGCGCTTTGCTTCGACATCAGAGCGGAGAAATGAAAACTCTCGCGCTTCATTCACACTTTGTGTACCTGCGACGAATGGCCATAACCGTATTTTTAATATTATGAATATAATTTAATGTTATTTATAATATTAATATGTACAATAAACACCGTTCTTTTATATCCGTACGCAACACCCACACCTATTTTATCTTAACAACAACGTATAAAAGTTAGTATAACAATTTCTCATACCATAATATAAGATTGAATTAAATATAAATATTAAACATGAAGGCTTTGTAGTTAAAAATGCCGCCGCCTTTGTTCAAAAACGCCGCTGAGCTTTAGTGTTGAAGGTATGTAGTTCACCTTCAGTTCTCATATTCATTTGAGTTCTTCTTGTAAATTCCGTTGTGTTTACAGTTTTTCCTACATTCAAAATATTTGAGACATACATAAACGAAGCAAAGATTTTTTAATTAATGTTTTTATTTTGCTATGATTTCTTTTTTCTTAATTGTCAAAAAAATTGTATGATAATTATACTGCCTAGCAGTTGTCAGCCAAATGAAATAACCACAAATCATAAGCATAATTTTATATTAAAAAAAACTAATACTCTTAATTAAATAAATCCATATAAATACGAACTTTTACTACTGAAAAGGAAATAAATTGTTCACGTTTAGGTGAACGCCTTTCATGATTTTGCACAGGAAATATTGCATCATTTAGATAAATAAAATGTAATATACGGACTAAGAGATTATTCTTATATAAAATTAGAGATCATCTTAAAAAAAATGTTATACTATTATTATAAATATATATTTTTTTTAATTTTTCATCTTCAACTAAACTCAGGGCATCTCGGCGCAATGGCAAAGCATCAGCCGTCTGCTGCACTTCGGGATTCGATTTCCCCTTCTAAGAATGAATAATTTTAGTTTTCTTCGCTCTAGTAAAAAGGTAAAGTTCGACGTTGAATTCCGCCACAGCAATGTCTCAAAAATTTGGCAAAAAGTGAGTAATGAAGAGTCTTAACACTGGTTTCCCTCTGCCTACCTTGTTATATATGGGATGCAGCATGAAACAAAAAAAAAAGCTTAAAAAAATAAAGATATATAAAGAAGAACATTACAACAAGATACAAACGAATGGCTCTTCAAATATAATACAATCTTGAATTCGAGGTGTTTCCAATTTACCAGTGACGCCAGTAATGCGGCAGAAGATTTACAGGTGGTGTTCATTTAAAAAGATCTCGGTGACATAAGGGGCTATATTTGTAAATCTCACTCGATTCGTGCACAAGTGTACGTGGCAGTATTTCGATTTATGATGCTGTGGCGCAGGACGGCATCATTCATCACGTCACTTTTTATTTATTTGTTAATATAGTTGCTACGATTTGTTTTTTATTAAATTTCAATAGTGGAATTAAATTGCTTTTATATATATATATATAT
>DVQM01001474.1:0-11969 GCA_018231645.1 Heliconius ricini | reverse complement strand
TTCCCCAAAAATGAAAAAGTTATTTTTTTAAATAAAATGAATAATAAAATTATTGTTGTAATATAAAACGCCATTTGTTAAGAACAACGCACGCACACATACACCTTCTTCCGAAATCGAGTCGTAGGTATTGACGGCAAAGTTCAAAGACTTTAGCTGTTTTTCGTAGTAGTATGCGTTTACGTTATTTGCATCTCGATAACTGCGTCACACGAAATGCAGGTATGGATAAACGTCGTGAAATGAAAAAAAATCCTACGTCTAAACTGTTGAGCTATTTTGATTAATTTCTTTAGGTTAAAATATTTTACCCTATATGCTGTTCCCGTAAAAGGAACGCTGACATTTCCACCCTTATAAATTGTTCTCTATCTGGGCCTCAGATAGACATAAAACAAAATAACGTTATTTTTCATTATTATTGGTTTTTCATTATTATTCTCATGGCAGTACCTTCCGTAAGCAGTTTCACTTTCTTTCTCATGTTTTATGCATATCTCTGTCAAAAGGTCGTGTGCATTGAGGTTCCACTATCAAGAAACATGATTGTTTCTTATCATACTTCATCTTTGGCATTCTACAATCATTAGCGGAGTAATTAATTTATAGTATATTGTCGCATACAAATGTCCATCATCCATCCATTTCTTTGTTTGAAATTTCATTTTGTAGTCACTAATTCTGTTTCTCTGCTACTTATATCATTGGCAAAGTTGCCTAACTTCATCTGCTGGGTGAGAAGTTTTGAATTGTTTGGCTATCTTTTTCGAGTGAGTACTTAGCCTAATCTTAGCCATGAATACTGGTACTTGGCCACATACTGTGCCATCTTATCACTTTCAATAAATGCATCACATTATATCATGACACTGACATTGTGTAGCACTAACAACAACTATATTCAAAATGCTAGAAGATTAACTTTCGTATTATTCTGATATTGTTGTCCAATAATACGACTTTAAATATTTAAATTTCTTAATATTTAAATTCGTTTATAATACATACAATTTATCGACTCCGTTAAATTATATTTATTAGTTTTTATTTTTTATATCATCATTTCAATCTAAGCAATTACAAAGACACAAGCAATTACAATTACAATATAATGTTAAATGAATTTAGTACATTTGTTGTATTGTTTTTGTGACCTTTAAAGTTATTTATAAAATTATGACTATGTCAACATCATATTTATTATTAATTTGATGAGAAACAAAGGAAACGGTTTTTCTTATCACATTGTAACTCACAAGGCATTATTATAAATAGCTCTGTATATTGATAAAAGACCTTGCTTGCTTTATATATTATAATGATAAAAGCCTATAATAATACTTATGAAAAATATTTATGTTAGTAAACGTTTTTTTTTGGAACTACTGGACACACGGAATGGAGTGGACTTCTTCTTTTTTGTATAGCTATTAAGCCTGTGGACAGAGAGGAGGTCCTGTAGGACTAGGACTGGAGGTGTTTGATTTTAAAGATTGGTATACCTGGAGTAGAAATCTAATTTCTTACCTAAACTATAAACCGCAATGAAATCTTATTGTCTTAGCCAAAGATGCCCCGTGTTAGGAGCACTTTTAATTCGGAAGGGAACGGAAGCAGGCAACATCTGATAAGGAACCCTAATAGACGATAAAATTATAAAACCGGTTAAGTGCGAGTCAGACTCGCCCACCGTGGCTTCCCTACAAATTTCAAGGTCAACGGAAAGTGCAGCTTATAAAAGTTTACAAACTTAAGTATGCAGGCATATAGATTTAATTTTTATGAAATGAACTACAAATATATGTTTGTAAATTTTCACTTTTTTGATTTTTATTTTATTTGTATAATTAGATTTCACTTCGCGACAAATTTCATGTCGGTAGGTCCATTGCGTTGCTTGAATTTTTTCTGTAATTCAGGGACCATAGACTGGAATATCTAATATGTTATTAATTTCATCACGCAATCAAGAGATAAATGGTCTTGACAGACGGACACATTGATAATAAAGTGATAGTTCCGTTTTTACCTTTTGAGATACAGAACCCTAAAATTACGCATTAACAAGATTTTGTTCACTAATGTGGGCAATTCGTTTTGTTGACAAATAAAAAAAATTGAAAATTGATGTAAGAATTATAAGGCGCAGTAGGGCACCATCTGACTGTGAACACGATAGTTTTAAAATTTTATAGAAACGAATAGGAATTAGAAGAAGTACGTTGAGGGCCATTAAACAAAGTTGTGGCCGTCATCTAGTTTCAAAACAAACGTTTATGAGGGTTACTATTAAAACTTAAAGCCTATTACGGCCAGTCGTGGCGCAGTGGCACGAAGTGCGACTGGTTGTGGGTTCGATCCCCACTCGAGGAGATGAAATATTTACTTAAATTTATATTTCCATTTCTTCGCTCTGGTCTTAACACTAGGTTCCCTCTGCCGACCCTGCTGTGTGCGGGATACAGCGTGAAGCTAATAAAAAAAAAAGTTTATATAAACATAGTTACAAACCACACATGACACGTAATGTCGTAGCACTTATTAGGGGTAGTAAGTCTGTTTTTTCATTTCCAACTTCTTCTTGTACTTTAGCCAAAAAAAAATCTGTTCTTTCCGTGAAAATAACAAAATATTTTTTCAAAATATTGAAATGAAAGGCTTGTGTTAATAATTTACGACGTTGATGCCATTTTTGTCCTGGAACAGAAAAGATCGTTTCATATCTATCTTTAATGATCAATATAGGTGTGAACTTTAGACTTTTTACGCAACTATCAAGTTGCATCGAATCTGGGTACTTATTACACATACACACGTATTTAATCGACTTTGTAAATATGTATTTATTATCAGCTTCACGCTGGGAACTTAGGAAACTTAGTGTTAAGATACTCCGTTGCCCACTTTTTGCCGAATTTTTCGAGGTATTGTGTGTTGAGTGGCGGAACTCGACGCCAGCTAGTAAATCTATATAGTAATAATTGTGAATAACAAATGAGGAAATAAGTGAGTGGGTCATGTAAAAAAAAATATCGGCTGTCAAAAAGCCAGTTACGGCAAATGATAATGTATTGGAATCGCCATGTTGTCTCTTGGTCCTGTGTATAGCAATTTTAGAGATAAATATATTAATAATATAGTGCCATGATTAACCAGACTAACAATATTCCTATGTTGTGTAATTCGTATGCAATCGTCCATTGTAAGATAACTTCAAATTGCCCAGTAATTAATCTTATTAAACCCATTTTAATATGAAATATTAACTTATTAAAATTGAATATTTTTTTTATTAAATCGAGAGTCATATTTACCATTGCTAGTCAAAAGTCCTTCACTCAGCCACGGCTTTAGAAAGTTGTAGGGAATTTTTTTTTCATTGTATTGAACGGATGACAAGATGATCTAATAAACAAATAAAATGAGTAAGTGTATTGTATATTTTAAGATTCCAGGGAAGTCGCTATTTATTATCATTGGAAGCAGCAAACTTAGACATAAAATATATTGTAATTCATCGCCGAAGATCCAGATCAGTAAAAAAATTGGGCCAAGTTTTTGACAGTAACATGTTCTGGGTACCGCACAATAATTTAACAAACGCATGTATTTCTCTTTCCGTTCTCTTGCGTCTCCAATACTACCTTCCTCAAAAAAACAAAATTATGCTTGCACAATCTTCTCTTAGCTACTCGACGTCGATGTGTTATTTGAATGTGACCGAGAAGCTTCTTAACAAATTAGAACGACATCTAAATCTTGCCATAATACTCTGTTTACGGTTTGCGTAAATATGACCTCGTCTTCCAAAATCGAACTCTACTGGCTCTCAATCTAGATTCGCCGAGATATGCACATTTCTTCATTACTCTTTAATATCCTTAACTACTAAAATTTTTCTTGTTATCTTTGTTCCCGCTTTAACGTTCTACATATTGCTACACGCTAAAGGAGGTTTGGTGTCATACGAACACTTAAAGTACCGAAGAGCAATATTAAATTCCTTCAGAAATCCTTCTCTGTATACGCCGCATCCCTCTAAAACCAAATCGCTAAAACTATCCAGAAAAGCCCTTAAAACAACACATTCTTGCAACGTTAGACACTTGACCTTTATTAATATAGTGGTTTACTTTAATAATTACTTCATCTTAGAATAAAGCCTTCTTTTCTTTACGTTTGTCGTTATATTTATTGTATAAGTATTTTTTATTAAAATATAATTCCCATTACTCTTACAAAACCTTAATAATTAAAGATTTTTGAGCTGTTTTGGTAATAAGTTTCGGGTATTTTTTAGAGTACTTAGTAGTGTAACTAATTTAAGAACTCATTAATATTATAAATAAATCAGCTTCACGTTGTATCTCCCACACAGCAGGATAGGTGGAGGGAACCTAGTGTTAAGATACTCCGTTCTCCAGTTTCTGTCAAATTCTGTAGACATTGCGTGTTGGGTGGCAGAACTCAACGCCACGCTTTGCCTCGACACCAGATGGGCAGAAATGGAAATATAAATTTAAATAAATATTTTATTTCTTCAGGTGGGGATCGAACTCACAACCAGTCGGTTTTACAGTCACACTTTGTGCTCCTGCGCTACGACTGGCCTCTTATTATTATAATTCTTATCATATAGTAAATAAACGATAATTTAGAATTTCAAAAATATTCCTTTTTTACGATTTACGATACTCGCATACAAGAGATTTCAAAGGAAAAGTGTGTGTGAGTGAGATGTTACTATCATTAGTATGAGCCGGTCAAGAAAGGTCAAGTTAGTTGGGTAATTTATTCGTTACGATACCTATTTAAAATTGGTTGATAAGTACAAGTATCGAATACAAAGTATTGGTATCGAAAGGCAATGCACTTGATACCACAAAGTACCGATGTTTTATTCGTGTCTCTAAGAGCATATTGAATAAAAATGGACGGATTAACCCTGGTGAGCCCTTACAATTATCTGGAAGGGCTTAATGTCGCCAACAGTAGTTTTAACCATAGAAGCAGAATCGTGGTATATGTATATTATATTTTGATACAATGATAGGCTAGACCTATAATGAATAGGCCTGATACAATGATCATTATAGGCCTGATGGGTTCATTTAGATCACAATGCCAGATACACTGACGAGGCATAAAGTCAAAAGCCTTCTGCAGATTGAAAAAGTTCAGAAACTCTTGAAAGTACATTTCTTCGAACTTTTCTGACTTCACAGCAGCATATTCCCAAGAGATGCCCAATCTCTGACGGAAAGACGTTTTGCGATATCTTGCGTTGCTGAGTTTGATTAAATTAAGAATATTTAGATTCTAATAACGTGTCAATGCGTGTGCTTGATAACTTAAGCCAGAATTAAATAATTTTACGCAAGAAAAGCTCTATATCTCTGTTTACGGTATAAGAAAGGTGAATGACTGACAGTCGTATTTCCTCTTACCATAGGCTGTACGAACTGTATGTATATGTGCTACACAGTTATGTAGCATTTTATTAAGAACGTTTAGATTATAAGGCAACGATTTGTGATATTTAACAATTAGCTTAGGCTTATGAAGCCGCCTAACTAATACACTAAAGATGCACAAGTGGTCCATTTAGCTAAAACACATGAACCTGGTTAGAGATCGTCGTGGCACGCTTCAGTTCTATTTTTGTTAGGGATCGCAGTTAATAGCTACGCTTTGTCTACTTATAAATACTAATTTAAATATAATCGTTCCTCTGAGTGGGGATCGAACCCAAAATCGCAATTACAGTCTATGGCTGTTATTAAATAAAAATATATACTTATTAGATAAAACTATGTTTATATTTTATCTTTAGTAAGTATTACTCTTCGTATTCTTTAGAATTTGTTTCTGTTTACAATATATAATTAAATTGAAATTATACCTCAATCATTTCTGGATCTGTAGTTCCAAAAGCCCAGGCATTAATGGCATGAACTTGAACATTACTACCGTAATCCCTGAACGTACTTCTTATATATTTAAATAGTTCCACTTAAACAAAATACATATGAAATTTATAAACGGTCGATGTTTTACTTTCAAGTGTATAAAAATCATCTTAAAGCTTAAATGAAAGAGTAAGCAAGGATTTACACGCATTTCTCCTTAAATTGTCTTCAAAATAGAATTTTTAAGATATATTACAATGTATATAATCTATTTATTCTGATTTACTAAAGAAGATAAATAAGGAAAAACTTACCAGGAGAAAGTAAAAAATTAAAAGAATTGCCTACAATTGGCATCCGCCTCGGTCCCGGGATTTTTGTGATAAGCCTAACTGCCCTATTGTAGCGATCGTACAAATATAAACACAAAAAAAATAAAAAAATAAAAATAAGGACTACTGACAATGACAACGACATTGTTTCAAAGTATGTCAACTCAATGCAAATATAATGTTGAAGAGAGTTAGATAGTATTAAGAATAAAAGGACTATCCAGTTACGATGTGTACATAAATATGATATTACAGAAGGGTTAAACAGAGTCAAACAGACAATGTACGTGAAGAAAATTGCATGTACTCATTATCATCTTTCTATATATGTATATGTATGTAGGTATGAAAAAATATTTCTGTATGTCCGCCCGTTTGTAAAAGCTGTTGTGTTACGAATTTTATTTCGCTACAAGTTGATTGTATTGTTTATCTTTGATTGATGATCATTAAAAATTCATAAGGTACTTCCTAAAGTCCTAAAGTTATTATATTAGTTTACAAACGATTAAAAAATGATTTTTTTACTCTTTTATTCTCTTAAATATACAATATTTGCAAGTTTGTATGGAACTTCCGCAAAGCTTGACGCTAGAAAGCTGAAATTTGGGATGTAATTTTGAGTTTATATACAAATAACTAAAAAAATATAAAACTCTGAATCTTCGAAAAATCTTATGCAGAGTCAAGTTACATAATACTCTACTAACTTCAAACTTAATGTCTTATTTGCAATACTATAATTTTTTATTTAATTCATTATTACCAAGATACACATTTTGACTAATTATTTTGTAAAATGAAGAAATGTACACGCAACATATATGACTCGTATAGAGCTAGCGCATGTAGAGTTAGTTATTTGATATTAAATAAAGTCTGATACCTTTTTTATTGCTATATTTTATATGGACATCTGTTTGATAGAATTAATATTACAAATCAAAAAATTAAATAATATCATAATCTGGAGTTTTGAGGGATATTAGTGAAGAAATATTAATGTAACTCCAACTTTTAAATGATATAAATATCAGTTTGAAAGGATACAACTTCATGGCTCGCAGGGGCACAAAGTGTTATAACCAAGTGGTTGTGGGTTCGATCCCCACTCGAGAAGATGTAATATTTACTTAAATTTATATTTCCATTTCTTCGCTCTGGTTTCGAGCAAATCGCGGCGATGAGTTCCGCCACTCAACACGCATTGCATCCAGAATACGCCGGAAAGTGGAAAACGGAGTGTTTTAGAATTGGTTTTTTAAAGTATTATATGTAAATACAAATTATATCTAAATCACGATAGATTCAATTATGAATACCTATTTTTCCTTATGACTAGGGATTGATATACAAACATACATATGTTGTACCGTCATTAACACACTTAATGAACTTTAATCGTAGCGATAATTATTTGTAACTAAAACAGTTTATATTTTTTCTAGATTATACAATAACATATGCAATCACAATTTATGATTTCCAAATACAATACATAGGTATGTAAGCTTATTATGTTTTAGATCATGCTTTTTTTTAACTTTTCTTCATACTGCAATCTGTTGCCAATATGGGACGTTCAGCAGCAGTCAAGGATTTGGTTAGCCTGTGTAGGCATTGGGACTTTTGGAAATCTTCTGCTTTTATTGCAGCATGTCTTGGGGAATCTTTCGCTTAAGTTGGCATTGGCATTTTATATCGTCCATAAGCTGCAAGTGCGTTTTGGTGATTGAATACTTTCTTTTTATATGTTTTAGTAAACTTCATTTTTATTTCGTCTCTAACTGTAGGCTGTTTTGGAATCTTTGAATGACTTCAATGTGGGAAAGAGAAACTGTTCCCCACAGTTGTACGGAATACAGCTCCACTCCACTCCAGGTCCAAACTGGTTTTAGTATAGCTTTATACAGCAATAATTTATTTTCTAAAGATAGCTGGGATTTACGACCTATGAGCCAATAGAGCTTTCTTAGTTGATTTCTTTTATTGAATATATGTATCTGCCATGTAAGACGTTTGTCCAAGAGTATGCCCGGGTATCGTACATGATCTGCTTGAGGAATTTCAATATTGTTGAGTTTGACTAAGAGACATGTCCTTTATCTGAGTGTGAAAGTGACCTGAACAGACTTATTTTCGTTAGCTTTGATCCTCCATTTCTTAAGCCAGGTTGTTATATCATCTAGACCAGATCGCAATATATTTGAATTACTGGGTCACTCTATATAGATAATACTGCGGTGTCACCTGTAAAAGTTCCAGTTGTGATTGCCGCACTGGTGGGTAAGTCAGACGCGTCGACGCCCGCCAATATTGGGCAGAGGTTAGACAAAGTATCCCCTACTTTAACCATAAAGTGGCGGTGAGTTAAAAAAGACTGCATGATTTTAAATATATTATTGGGCATTGATGCTTTTTTTTGTACAACAGGCCTTCATATCACACTCGGTCGAAAGCCTGACAAATGTCCAAGAAGGCAGCTACACAGTACTTCTTAGCTTCGAAAGCGGTCATTATTTTTTCTTTAGTCTGTGAACCTAATGAACGATATGGATTATTTTGGTAACTTTTTTCAGGCAGCTACACAGTACTTCTTAGCTTCGAAAGCGGTCATTATTTTTTCTTTAGTCTGTGAACCTAATGAACGATATGGATTATTTTGGTAACTTTTTTCTGCAGAGCACCTATATCAGAGTATTTAAATATAAAATAGAAATAAATACTATATTCACACTCTTCAAATGTTCCAATAGCCTTTAAATTTATAAGCATATCAATAGTGTCCTCTTTATTTATACCAGTTGAAATTTCTTTATAAATAAAATATATTTATACATTACTTATTAAGAAATAAGTAACATTTTTTATTATTATTTATTGTATTAATATTTTTTTTATGTCACATATATTTTTGTTACATATACCGCACATTATACCAAGAGAGGCAGACAACCAGATTTTGTTTTTGTTTTTCATCGCTCCTTCTTTCTGTTTGATCTCATTTATTACTATGTTCTCAATATACTTGTACATATTTCTATAGAATATTAAAGAAAAACGCTCTGGTTGTGCTATTTCATACGTATTAAACATATTAAGAATATTTTTAATTTTTACCCAATTGCGCAACGTAAAGGAGGTAGAGGCTTATCATACATGGAATCTATGTAGCGCTAGAGACAAAACAGGCTGGCCGATTTTAATGATACTTGCGCGAATCAATATCTCCTTACCTTATGAGTATCAGTAAATACTTTACAATAATCAAAACTCACTACAGCCATAACTACATGGCATATTATTAAAAAAAAAAGAAATAAATCGAAAACTATGTCAAATGGAATTAATAAATTTAATTTATAATTTAAGAAGTATTCAAAACACATATCTTATTTATGTATATTCTTTTAAATAGAAAAATTAAAAGTACCAGAAATATCTTTCAGTCATATAAAATATAAATGCTTTAATATTGCAAGCGTTTAGTATTTATTATGACAAAAATTATTTAATAATTAATCGTGGCAGAATTCATAATTATTGGGCTTGTTTTGTTTTTACAGAAAATTAGTGGGGCCAATAAGTAGAAGCTACTGTTAATATGTAATCAATAATCGGTTTTTTAATTGTTTAATTTGATAACACCTAGATAAACTTCTCCAGTCGATTTAAAGCTGCCCCTGTATGTCATCAGAGAATAGTAAATTAGTTAAATTGTTATTAATATAAATATCTTCAAGTATAGATGAAATCCACCACCATCACGGGCATAATTAGTTATTTTACTACTGTTCTGTATTGACGTTTATAAGAACTGATTTGACTTGACGCATTTTATTACAAAGGTCAATACTAAATTATTTATTTTCTTATGCTTTAAAGACATAAGCTACAAATATATATTTTTACCATTACTCATGATGAGTCCATCGTTAAGCCAAGGTCTTAAAAAATCCTACGGCACTTTTTCGTTAAGCCGTGTTGTTGAAAGTATTTTCTGTCAAAAAAGATTTATTTGAGTACTATATTACTTGCTTTCTATGCATACACAATATTATATAGGTACTTATTCTGATTTTATTAACCCCTAAAGGCAATATGAGTGTAAAACATCCACGTAGATTTGGTTTTTAGTCGCTATACTCTTTAATTTTTATCACAGCGCTTTGCACTTATGTGTGTCCTCCTGAATGATGTGTAGCCCTGAACTGAACGCGCGAGAGAAGTGGTCATTCTCAAGCGCAATTTTAACCATACGCTTGCCTCCTGGGTGTATATGTCATAGTGCTCTGCATCATGGGAATTGTGTTTGATATGAGTCCACGATAGCAGTAGTAACTAGTATCTACGAAAATTTAAAATTATAACTGTACTAGCATCTGCCGACGAGCCCACTGACGAAGAGAACTTATTACAAGAAGATATTCATCAAGATAATCTCATAAGCAAAATAATTCAATAATAGAATAGTTGGAGGGGTAGGACAGCGAAATCAAAAGAGCTCGGGCTGTCTATAAATATTAAGAGCAATCGCAGAGGAAGTGAACATTAATGCACAAATTAAAGGGTTCCCTCAAGCCAACACTTAGGTCGCAAGTTCCAGGCACGACTCTTTGCTCCTTTCCATACACCGCGCCCTTGTGCTAGGACCTATTAACTTGGTGCTAACCAAATTATTTTGTTTGAAAACGAGAACCTTGTTAGCATTCCAAGTATTCATCGCTTCTAAAGAAGAGACACTGTTAGAAAAGATAAAAATTACCTCAATGTCCCGTGGGTCATAAATACTGTCACATCTAAAATTAATCGAATGCAGTCGTATAATGCTTCTATATTTTTTGTAAAGTTGTCTTGAGAATTGAAATAATTGATCTGTAATACAGCAATCATTATTTATAAATGGTTACCATATTAGGATGTTTATATTAAATAATAACTTAAGTATGGTGAATAGAAACACATTTTACCTATTATCATTAATTATACGAGGTTTCATTGTTGAATTGTTAACAATAGGTATAGATAATAACAACAGCAAAAACCTGCCCGCTGTCGCTTTCTGGAGCGGCGTACAAGTAAACTAGCGAAAGTGTCAAGGTGTGTGGATGTGTTTTGTTGTCGATTGGTTAGTGTTCCAGTAGGAATTCAAAGCGATCAACTAGCGGTTGCTTATTTTTCAGCGTATGCGCCTGAATCTTTAGCGCTCTTAGTTTTAAAAAAGTACAAAAATACATAGTAGTTTTCTGCTTTTGGGTTAACAAAAAAAGTAAAATATATAAAAAAATAAATAAATGTTTATTTACAAAAAAACTGGTTTTATAAAGTACTACATTTTTCGTGTTTTTCTCGTATGACAAACAGACAAAAATGTAAAAAACTTTTTTTATTAACAGGTGCCAAAACGGATTTCTGGATATTCGGTGTTTTTTGCAACATCAAGCATGAAGGGATTAAGATAGTCATCATCCCACTTTTGGAAGCTGTCCCAAAGTGAGCTTGGTACGAACTAAAAAAAAATAAAAATAACATTCAAATGTCATTAAAATAACATAACGAAGTGGCGTGGTGGAATAATTTATATTATAATTTTAAAAAATCTTTGTCTATTTTAGTTTAAAATCATTTGCCAAAAACTTTTCTAACTTTTTTTTTCAGCTTCACACTGTATCCCTCAAATAGCAGCGTAAGCAGAGGAGGCCCAGTGCTAAGGCACTGGGAGGCATTA